>NW_019291452.1:58285-83309 GCF_000500325.1 Leptinotarsa decemlineata | reverse complement strand
AATTAACTGTGGATTATTTCATTTACGTTGCGTTACGTGGCTTCCGTGTGGGTAGCTCGCTGTTTATTCCAAAATTAACAAAGTAGCTCAACACATTGAGGAGGTTGGCGACCACTGAGTTAGACCCTGTATTTTGTAAATGATCAGCAGATTAATAGTGAATCAATTTAAATATCAAGCGACATCTAGTGAGCAGCGGCTAAAGTATATTATATTTCTGAATTATAGTTGATGTAGGTACACTATGGAGTTCTGACGGTGAAAACTAGATGTCTGGAGGGTTCGTTTATCAAAAATACAATGAATAAACTGTTATTCCGATAATGATATTATTTTGTTATTAAAACTATATACGATTTATAACAACCAGCAAAATACGACACAAATAAATAAATATCTTCAGTTTCGACTGAAGCTGTAGGTAATTAATAAATATATAATGCAGCATTATGGATTCAACATTTTTAGTATTTATTCAAAATATACAAACTGAAGCAGGGTTGGACTGGGATGTTGGGCAATCGGTGATACTACGTCCATATAGAAGGCATCTTCGTAAAAGTAGATGTAATCGCCTTTTATTAGTCAGGCTCAGGCTTATTTTTCAAGGATAGTTGAGTCTAACAAAGCTGATTGACAGCCTGGGTCAGGTGAAGTGAGGGGGGCCCGGTTTGTCGGAGTGGAGATAAGGTTATGTCAAGAGGAGTTTGCAATGTTAATTCGAAGGTATATATGATAAGTATGAATGGATAATGTGAAGAACAAGTAAGTAACAATTCATAGTTTTCTCAGGGTATCCATTTGTACCTCAGCAATTCTCGTGAATATTCACATGAGTGTCCACAGGACATTATAACAGAGCATTTGCATCTACAGGACATCCTGAATTACTGATACCCACCTCATCCCGAGGATGATTTTAGCCTCTTCCCGTTTTGCTTATGTCCGAATAAAATCTAAAGGATATCGTAATTCCATCACATTTTACTATTGTAAGACGTCTCAAGTAATATACGTCTGAGGAATATGCGCGATACGGTGATATGTTATTACCATCCTGTTCTAGGGGTAACTCGACATAGTTATGAGATGATATCACGATTTTTTGTGGTGGAGAAATTTATTTAGAGATAGCTCTCGATTTATATTACATGCATATTACAAGTGTTTCTTGGAAAACAAGTTACAAATTTCAAGCAACCGTGAAAATTCAGAACAAATTACAAGTTCCATTTTAGTTCATTGCAAATTTTATTACAAATGGGTATGACGATTCGGTTGTCGTCGATCTACGGGTTGGGAGTTGTTGATCATGACGGGTGATTTTCATCCGATGTTAAACGAACCTGTCAGTGGCCTCAGCCCACTATAAGACCAGGGCTGAAGTCTTCAAAAATGGGAAAGAGTGAAAAAAATAATAGTAGAATAAAACTCATTAGAAAAGGAGGTGAATATGATGAAAATGAAAGGAAAAATAAATTACTAGCGATGTTAATTCGGGAAGTACGAGGGGGTGAGTTTTTAAGGGTAAAAAATAATTTATCCCAGTTTCCGGCAAAACTAAAAGTCCTATGGATAAAAGTTGAATGGCAAAAATGTCGGAAATAAAAAGATCTACAACTTTTGTATTCACAATTTTTTCACATAACCCCAAAATTTATGTGAAAAATTCAAATAACCAAATTTTATATGTCCCGAATACGCAATAACCACTTCATTCGAAAGNCCTAGTGTATTTGGTACATTAAAAAGTGAGTTTTCACCAATTTTTTTTTGAAAAAGATAAAAATGAAAACCCAAAAACTTGGTTATTTGAATTTTTCACATAAATTTCGAGGTTATGCGAAAAAATTTTGCATTCAAAAATTGTAGACCTTTTCATTACCTACATTTTCACCATTAAATTTTCCATAGGAATTGTAGTTTTGCCGAAAATCGAGATAAACCATTTTTGACCCTCAAAAACTCACCCCCTCCCACTTCCCGATCTCGAATCGCACGCAATTTATTTTTTCTTCCATTTTTATCATATTCCATTACTTTTCTAATGGGTTTCATCCTACTGTTATTTTTTTTGGTTTGAAAAAGTATCGACCCTGGTGTATATGGTGTGTCTGCGAATTGGTCGAGTATGGACTTTTGTGATATGTATTTGTTTGTTTTGTAATCTTCCAACACCGTTAACAAAGAAAATAATCTTGCATCTTACCAACAAAGGAAGCTGCATCAACTATAACAGATGTGAAAAATTTCAACAATACGGATTTTTTCTAAAATGGTAGTTATGAATTTTCAAAGTTGAGTGTTAAGATCTTATTATATATTTTTCTTGTGCAATATAATGAGGTCTGTCGACGGTAAGGATTCTGGAGAAACTTTACGAAAAATAATGGAAGAACTTGGTTCCCATTCATTATTATTGGTAGTAAATTAGTCGGGGAGAAACCACAAGCTGTATTTGAAAACCATTGAAGACTAATTCAAGGTATGCTCACAATTTCCTTCACTGGGCGAAGGAAGTTGCAAAATATATTGATCACATGCATGAAAAATGCATGTGATCAATATAAAACTATCCGTTAGGAATCACACGTAAATAGGTAACACCTCGTTAGTCCTTAGCTCGCACAATTTTCTTAAATTCTGAGAGTTGTCGTTCATGTGGGGGCGACAGCTGATTAACGAAAAAACAGATTTTTTTAAACAGATCATCTAAATAAATCAGTAAGTTATAAAAGATTAAAAAATATTTACTTTATTTGAATACAAGTTTACAATAGCCTCGCATTACAGTTCGAGCTAGAAGTAATCCATTGTGTAAGCAACCGACAGAATTCGAAGTTTCAGCAATAATGAAGACTCAGTTCTGGGAGAGGGGAAGAAATGAAAATAGTTTACGAGCTTAAATCAGAATTCAACTTCATCAAAATAATTTTTAATTTCAAGATTTTTGTTATATGTAATATATGGCATTGATCAAACAAAACTTTTCTGAATTGGTAATAACTAGAAAAGAAAAAACATTCTCTTCTAGTAGAAGATGTATTTTATCAATACAGGGAGATTTTTATCTTCTTAGAAGAAAGTATGATTCTAGCGAAAATAATTTTTCCGCACTAGAACTAATGTACTATCTCTCGACGTGCGTTTCGATAACCATGATAGTATCATCATCTGAAACTCAATTTCAGTCATATTTCGCGTCGAAACACAAGTGTGGTAAAAGTGTTCTTCCAACGCTACTAATTCCAATTCTAACTGTCAAGTAAGCTATGGCAATGAGCCTAAGTATGGGGACTTCAAAAATATTCAATTGGTCCATAATGTTGGCGGTAATGTGTCGTCAGAATAACCATTAGCAAACCAAGAAGTTCATGTTGTAATGGCACCGTACCAGTTAGGCTAGAATTATATTGAGCATTCATCCAAATCCCATAAGAATTATTGTAAACTTCAGTGAAAATGAATACATTATTGAAATATTTCCAAACATGTCAAACAAAATGTAGAGGGAAGATCATGAGGGCAATAAAACATTCTGATACCAATATCGATATAATCTGAAATACAAGGTGTTCACTAAACAAAGCGCCCTATTAAAAATTATCAAAGAACAAAATATTCTTAGAATAGTCCAACGAATAGCCCCTTATTTTTTTGCCGCATGTTTAATAAACACCTTGTATAACAGTTTACATGACTGAGTCATCGAATGTTAAATTTTGTGAAATATTCAACGTATTTTGATTTTCTATAGAGCTTTGAATTGTACCGCTCTGAAGATATTTTGAAAACAATAAAACAGGACTGTAGTCATTTTTACTGCATTCGATAAAATAACTTTTAATCGAGTTTCAGCTCAATCCTAGCAACGGGTCGTTTTGGAAGGTCCATTTATAAGTTGATTTTTGTTATTTCAGGTCCAACTGTTTTCCCATGATTTTAACAAAATATTATTTATGTCGAATTGTTTGGAAAATATGTTCTTTTTGCAATTTTTTAGGCATAACTGACATTTACTAAATAGATTCGTGTAGATAGAAAGAAACATATTTATAAACGCTCACATTATAGATTTCTTCATATCATAGTAAAATTTGTGAACTCTCCAACACATAACTTCAAAAATTTTATATGGTATGAGACGTTAAATTGTGTCGATTTCAACAGTTAGTTCTATTAAAACAATGAATCGAATTCAAAATTTTCAGAGACAATATTATCGAACTATAAATACTACTTCACAGTGGTAAGTCATTACACCGAGCAGAAAGGTCGACTAGATTTACAAAGATTCCAAACTTGTTCATATTCACTGACTTTCGATTCCATTTTGCTGAACCCATTTTCTATAGGTACATGATTCTCGATCGATTTGAGTCTTGTTTACTTTTGGGGTTTATAGCAAGTCCTCCAGAGAATTTTCTTATGTTAATTCAGTCATTTAAAAAATAATGACGATAAGAGTAGACAGAAAACAACTTCAACTCGAAATTGGATATATTTTGTACTTGTAGATTTGAATAGATTTTTCCACAAGCATTTTTGTCTTGAGAGAAGGGTTCCAATTTCATTGAACTTATTCGATACTTCACGAAAGAACTTCATAAAAACTTTCCATCGGGTGAATAATACACTAAATATTTCACAACTTCCTAACAATGCAAAAAAAATTGTGAAAACTAGAAGATAAAGTATCAGGATATTCCTTCAAGAATATTCATATTGTTCATTAAATCTTTGTGTCAAGACTAGATACAATGGTAACATACAAGAGAATTGGGACATAGCGTCCCCTGCCACCCTTTTAAACTACCCCTGATTTCATATATCACCCAATAAATCATATAGTTGAAACAAGACATCGACTCCATTTCAATTGTATAAGCTAAGTTTTAATGTTCACCCGTACAAATTGGCACGAGACTTCTGTTGTGAAACAGTTAATATTTCACAAGAAGTCATCAAAAAACCAGATTCTTTTTTCATTATTGATGATTTCATTGTTGTTCTATCAGTTCCATCATGAAAGCTAATCCGAAAAAAAATTAATTACAGATTGTATCTGAATTAACATAGTTGGAGAATGTTAAACAGCTGAAAAATTGTCCTTTCACAATACAACTTTTTGTATTCAAGTTCTTCGGCGTTCTGAAGTCAATAGAGGTGAACGACCTGCACCAAAAAATTGCGGTGGGACTAAAAGACTCGATTTGTTGTCAGTAGGTCAGTGGACCAACGTTTACATATATTCACTATCAATTTTCTCTTAATTTTTTCCTTCAGTGTTGTTCTTATTGATAACACTTTGATATATATTAATTACTTGTCGTTGTCATGAAATATGGGAGAAAACAACTAGAAAATGAGCATGTGTTCATTCAACTCGTCTGGATGAGAGAAGTATTAACTAATAGTAAAAGCCAGCGGCGGCAGCGCTTAATCACTCTAATGCATTTAAAGACTCACATGTGCTTTAATCATATATTATTGGCGATAATCTATTAATAAAGACTGAATGAAACATCTAGCAAAATTCATTTGGTCCTGACAAATCTGTTAATCCAAAAAAAAATGATGCTCTTCAAATCTGTCTACCTTCAATAAAAAAATGAGACACAGAATGTACAGAGTCTCAGTTGATATGTCAAGAGGAGTACTTCAACCACGCCACTGAAGATGGATGCCGCAGTTACAGTTGAAATGTTTGAAGATTTCAACTAAAAAAAACCACGGCAAAACCCGGAAACCAACTAAAATTTGTCGCCAACCGTGAAAGCATACATTCCTATTCAGAATGTACAATACTATAGTAGCGGTAATAAGTTATTTGAAGCAGTTGTCTAGGATAGACTGACTTTGAGGATTCTTGATGAACAATAATAGATTATTTTGATTCCATTAGGATGCTGCCGAATAAAAGCACCAAACTAATAACATTACTAGAGCAATAAACATGAAACTCACATTTCTATTACGACACGACACCCAATCCAACAATCTACTTGTTGTTGTTCCATGTACTGGTATTTACAGATCCTTTGGTGGATTTAATATGCTTTCTAAAACAGTTCTTAAGTTCTCTCGTTGGCCGGTTCCCAATACTCTTTATCCCTCTTATGGACCTACTTTCCAATCTGGTTTCGTACCAAATATTCTGGTCCCTCCACAGCTGGTTCAAGTCCTATTCAGGGTATATACCGATTTGAGCTCGCGCCTATCTGCTGGTTACTCCCGATATCAATGGGGGGTTTTGGTGGTTCAAATGGTGTCACAAATTGGATCGATTGGATCAAATGTTAGCTTTTCAGTTTTTTTTTATTTCAAATAGAACACCTGATATATTCATGAATTTTTTTGATTCAGCAGTTCATTTCACATACAAACAACCTGTTTTGGTCGGAAAAATCTATTGAATACAAAAAAATCCAAAAAGCAATGATCACTGTGAAATATTTCATTTGCTTCCATGATCCATGTAGGAATCAAATAATTACTTTCAATGAATTTGAACCACCTAAATTCCACATTATTACCAGAATAAAAAAAAGTTATGGAGACGAGACTGATATCGTTTACACATGGTACCTATATGGAGTTGATAATTCCTGTCTGACTAACTCATCAGCCTTTTTCGCATATGTATCCTGGTATAACTTCAAGTAGTTGGTTTTTGGTATAGTAATCTTCGAAATACAAATTGTTATTCATTAAAAAAACTTTGTATTTCATCTTTCCTCGAATTTTTATTCGGTACTTTGATAAGCTGTCGCGAATGATAGGAAGCGTTGTCAAGAACTATTACACTATTCGCATCCAAATTTGGGATCGATGTGTTTTCAAAGCATTCCTTGAAAATATTAGCTTCCATGTTCTTAGGATAGTCAACATTGCAGTCCTCAAGTTTTTTTTCACATAATTTCAGAGAATTCGGAACCCATCATTTACTTCCTCCGCAATGCACAATGATCAGTCGCGATCCTTTGTTTGCAGGCGTGTCAGGCGTACACAATCTTGAACCATCAGTCCACCCTTTCATAACTGTATCGTGAGTGTCATACTACGTTTCGTTCAAATAGAAAATTTGCCGTTGCTCTTGTCTATATTTAGTTATTTGTTCTAAGTACTTGTTACGCAATTCCACTATTCTTCTGCTTTTCATAACTGCTTGACGTTTGTTTATAATTTTGAATCTAAATACTAGTTTCTTTATCCAATTCTAAAGAGTTTTAACACAACAGCTCACGTTATGACCGGAAGTATTGAATTTCTTTCCTATGATTTCAGTTGTAGCAATCTCATTGCTTCTGTAACAGTCTGTTTTCTTCAATGATTTCATCACATGAATATCTAGCGTTCATAAGGTTTGTTTTTGACTATTTTACTTACAGTTGAGAAAGGAATTTCGGTCAAATCTGATGTTGCTTGTAATAGTTTGTTTCCCTCGAAACCAAATTCGAGATGTAGATTCTTATATACATTGAAACATACTCTCTGTGTTTCAAATGCATCCGAATCGTATTCACTGGTATATCTTTTTCGCATTGTTCATCATCATTATTGGAATCAGTACACTGGAAAAAGTATGCGTTTTTATCACACTCGTTATTACTATCAGTACTTGTCCAAGAACTCCACATTTTAAACGGATAACAAAAATGTTAAGTAATTATAACTGCACCAATATCGAATTTCAACAATCATATCGCGATTATTTACTGATCTGAACACGACGGCGATAATCATCACCGCATTCCCAATTTCTATTCGTCACCGTAACATGACTTCAAATTTAATTTTATGACTCTACAGCCAATCATAAAACTCGGTTAGTAAAAACTATCCTTTGAGAATGCCGACAACTTTAAGTGTGCACAATAACGTTTACTTCGACTATACCCAGAAGAGAGCGTATCTATTCCTGTCCCCCAGTTCCTCAGTTCATCTCCATGTTACTTTTAGATTATTCAGTGCCCCAAGTATAGCATGGCTGTCTGTGAAATTATTGGTCCGGTCATTTCGTAGAGGTCTCAATCGTTGTTCCTTATGCAGTGCAAGATTGCATACCCTGGAAGTCTGATGTGTACCTACTGACCGTGTAGGTGACTGAAATGAATATTTCTCCCTGCACTGGTTTTCGAGCAGTCGTTATACCAGATATTTCTGGGTGGCATATTCTTGAATGGCAGTTTATTTTTTGCGGTTCAAGACATCATACTGCAAACTTTTTGTTGAGCATCTGTCGTGTAAAGGAGAAAGATTCAAGAGTGTTCTCAATGCAGTTGTTGGAGTCGTTTCCATTGGTCTCGTTATTCCCAAGTATATATTTGTACCCTGTTGTTTGATAAAATATGTTGAAAATATGTTTTCACCGTTAACCAGCCATCGCACCCCTACGAACGATAACCCTCAGAAGTCGAGACTTGTGCGAGTCAAGGACTAACGAAGTGTTACCTTTCAACGTGTGATTCCTAACACGGGTTGGACGATAGCGAGTGAAAATCGAGCGTTCAGCCTGGGGCTTCAACCATCGACTCACACATTGGCCGATTGACTGAGTGAACAAAGCACCCACCTGGAACCGTTAGGTGGTACGATATGCCAAGTCTCCTTGATCACTAAGTAGAGGTCTATTTATTTTTCCTGCAACTTTGGACATATTTCTCGATTCTATATTCTTGATGGAAATCTCTTGCTATGACTTTTTCGTCCAACAGATTCTTTAGAGATAGATATAATCTTTTATTGATACTTTTTGATGATGCACATGGCATAGGATAGGTCAACTTATGAAAATTCTGGTTTGTTTTCATTTCGTTTGTTGATCACGGATCTACTTAATAGGGTGCTGTATGTATTTTTATCGAATTTTCGCATTTCAGTGTCTGGAGCAGTATTTTCTTTCCAGAATCATTTACACTTATCAATCTGAGAAAGCATGCTATGTGTCGTAAGCGAGATCTCCTTTATATGTAAGTGCTTCGTCCACCAATCTCCATTCCAAATCGTTTGTTCCGCTTAATTTTGATCCAAGAGTATACAACTGGTAGGGACATCCCAAATTGTATCCACAGGAATATGACACAATACCAGTAAGAGACCTATTCTGTCTATTCTGTTTAAAATCTCTTTTTCTGTTAATCAGCTGTCGCCCCCATACGAACGACAACTCTCAGAAGTTGTGCGAGCTAAGGACTAACGAGGTCTTTCCTTTTAACGTCTGATTCCTAAAACGATTGCGGAATCATTCCAGCTCCAACCAGATGAATACTCTCGAGAAAAATATCTGGTCGAGGCGGGAATCGAACCCACGGTCCTCCGATCGTGAGTCAGGCGCACTACCACTGCGGCCAATTCCACTAATACATGAAACAAAATTGTACACAAGGAAGCTGCACCTGAATCGTTTGCATTGTACGTGATCATAGGTTTGAACATCATCATATATTTTTCTGATTGATTGGGCCGTTACTTGATAAAGATCCATAGTAATTTCAAAAACTACACCTCATGATTTGACCTCATAGCAAGAGATTTCCAACAGGAATATAGAATCCGAAAGTTTGTGGAGATCAAATCGTGAGGTGTAGTTTTTGAAAATCATCATATATACTCAATGGAGCTCAGAGCTTTCAACATGTGCATCGGGATATTCTGGAGGTTATTATAGGTTCCCCTTTTCCATGTGGTCCTTGCCAAAATGACAATGTCGTCTGCAAGAGCTTGCAAATGTACCTCTCTTATACCAATAACGTAAAGCAAACTGTCCATCAGAAATGAACACAGGAAATGGGATAGTACCTACTCCAATACAACACAATATGAAACTCATCCAATCATGCTAAATTGAGTATATTTCGTACGTTCAACTATGGTGTTGTACCTGAATAAACTGATTGAGAATTGTCTTCAACATAATCTATATTGTGATTGTGATTCAACTAAAAATCTGTTAATTTCAATAAAATGATAAACTGAAGGTATAAATCAATCATCTGAGTTGTATCACTCCATATCTATCATCTTGCCTCCAAAAGATTTCGTATAAATTGCTGTTAAGTTTACGGCACATTCTGTAATGAACCTCGGGCGCCGTACTTTTTATAAGGATGTCAAAGTACCGCATCCGCACCAAAAATCGTTCATCGTGCCGTCCGAATACCTCTAACGATCGTCTACCTATGAGAGTGAAAGTCCAGCGTATCGAGCCCGTTAATCGATTCTCATATCACCCACTGAGCACAATGACCTCTCTCAAGAATAAATGACGAACCCAAATATCACCTGCCGATCCGGTTGATTTTTTGGCCGAGGCTTGGTGTTCAGGAAGGGGGGAAGTTTATGAATTGAGGTGGGTCCAGCTATAATCAATTTGTGATGCTTTGAGTTCACTGAGGTCAATTATATTTTGTTTTTTGATGCTCTTCAGTTCATCTTATGATCTTGTGAACGTTTTTTTGTGAATAACTGAGATACTTATTGAAAATCATTTTTAAAATTTTTTGAGTTCCACATCGAATTAATTTCCATCTTCTCACCCCTAAGTTCAGAGACTCGAAGCCTGTGACAACCAGAGAGAAGATTTTGTAATATACGACGTGGTCCAACAAAAACCGAACATGGAAAGCGAGCTAGAATTCATTGTGCGGAAACATTTTCATTTACTCGCTGAGGCAATTCACATCAGTCTTTCAGGGTGCCAGAACACTCATAGATTAGAGCCACTGAAATGCTCTGTTACTGAACTTGATCAGGAACTGGGTGTGTCAGAAACATAAATTGTGTTGGGGAAAATATACCCGAGAACAAATACAAGAAAACCTTCATGAAGGGATCCTTCGACCCCAGCGTTTAGAAATTGCAGGTTTACTCACTGATCACTGTCAATTGAGAAGGCACCTGAACAAAATAGGGCTGTAAAATGGTGACCTCAACTGCAGGCAATGCAACTTGATCACAGGAGGTAACAAATTTATGGACAACCCATATTGTGTCCAGAAGAATACGACAAACATTTAAAGGATGATGGAAAAGACAATCCCATGAGGCTGAAAGAAATGTACAAGTCAGATAGCTCCCAGGTAGCAGAAGGAAGTATATAATAAATGAATGACTTTCATTCAGTAGACAGAATAGATTAAAAATATTAGATTCTTTCAAGAATGAAAAAAAGTGTGTTGGCCACTGTAGCCCTCCTACGAACCACTAGCCTCAATAGTCTGAACTGTGCGAGCCAAGGATTCACCAGGTTTTAACTTTCAACGTGCGATCCCTAATACGGAAAGTAGAAAAAAGTAACAATATATAATTTGTAAAGTTGCTTATAACTAAAAGTTGTGCTCCAATGCAAGTCTTGGCCAGCATTCAGGTTTCATTGTTTTTTGAAAAAGTTGATATTCTGATTGAGTCATATTGACGGTGACGTAAAATTTTTCGAATTCAGAAATATTTATAAATTTTTCCCGTTTTTGTGAATCTACTTTAAACTGTAATATCTTAGTAAATACTTCAGTTTGAACGAAATAAGCGGCATTTGATCAATTGTCGATCAATTTCGTCAGCATGAAAAGGGCTGCTCGGGATTCGATGAAATTGACGAAGGCCGTTTTTGCCTGGAATGGCGAAGGTTCTACCGGTGAGATGATTATCGAAGATCTTGAAAAAATGAAAGACGTTTGGCAAGAGGTCTGGGTAGTATCGTGGGTGAAGCAGAACTCCAACGCTCAATTCGTTCATTTTTCAGACGGTGATTTTGATTTGCATACATGTGTCATTTCAAATATTTAGAAAAAGTACAACAGGGTTAGATCTTGGGAACGAGTTAGCACCAACCTTATAATAAAATGCATATGATGATTCAGACAACAGTGGCCTGTGAGGAGGCCTGTTAGACATCGTGATTCATCCCTACTCTAGTTCAACAACTCTTTGGTTTCAAACTTCGAAGGGTGAATTAACGCCTTGTAGTGAGCCAATCGTGGAACATTCTACCAGGAGTCCATAAATCTTCTTGCCATCCAGGTGTTGAATATTTGTTTGGAAAAGCCTGAAGCGATGCCAAAGGAATGTTCTGGTTCGATGAAGCTGCCTGCATCACTCTCTTTTGCAAGGGAGTCAGCAACTGCATTGACTTCCAGGCCAGTATGGCCAGGAATCCAGACCAGAAACAATTTGTTGAGTCTTCCTATTGAATTTAGACGTTACTCGGTAGGAGCCAAGGGCCTCCAACGCCGCTTGACAGAATATTTTTATTGACTTGGAATCATGGAATGTTGCTGAGGTATCTACAATTTTTCAGTTGAAATGTTATATATAGATAACTTATTTCTTTCGACAACCTCTGGCATTCCTGGGTTCCTATCATTATTAAGAACAGTTCTTTTGTTTTGAAATGTTTTGGAATGGAATGGAAGTATTGGAATGAATACTTAAAGAGAGAAGCGTAAGTCTCAAAAGACTATTGATTTTGATGATTCTTTTCCATATTTCACTGACAGGACCACTACAGATCTAAAGTTGTAGAAATTGTAATTAACAGACAGAAAAGCTACTGCTATGCTGCTACTATAATGATGTAGTACGAACCTATGCAGTCATTTGTAGAGAGCTGTACACAATCCTAACAATTCATCACTACAACAGACCTGCGGTACCAGAGTTCATGAAGATTATATTGTCAAGTAGATATCAATATTGTTAATAGGATTTACTGTGACCAGTGTGTGACTAATATCCACTAATAAGTCAAATTTTAGCTCATTTCAATAATTTTCACCAAAATTATTTTAAAACTCTCATTTGTAACTATCGATCTATTATTATTGGGAAAGAGTTATTTCCTTGTATAGAAATTCACAGGACACATCGGATTCAGACTTTTCATCTAACATCGGGTGTTCCCCCGAGTAGAAAACGGAATAAGTAAGGTATTTGAATACAAATAAAGCATCTATAAACTTTCTCTGACGAGGATAATCATTTTCCATTTAAGATATCAAATCAGCATATATCATGATTATACGGCTCATGTTGAAAAATAAATATTTATACCTGTTTTATGTTGAGTTGAATCAATAAATTCAATTTGGAAACTACCAAAATACAGCCTTTTATTACTGTTTTGGAAAGTTGTTCCAGTATGTGAATACTGATATGTATATTTTGGCATTTAGGTTCAAGTCGTTGGTTCAATGAACCTCACCGATCGACAATAAATAATGCTATACAACCGAGTCCCAGATCTTTCAGTGAAGGCGTTCGCTACAACGTGGTTAAAAATATAATTTGGGAATTCGCATACGTTCACCTACTCGATTGGTTCATTTTGGAAAAATTCATTGGTCCACGTCGATCTGATCGTCGAAATAGTAAAACTATTTCCTTAATTTTCAGAGAAAATCATCTGATACAGATGTCCAACCTACAGAAAATTTCGAGCACACCTTGCAGGTATTCAGGGTGTGGTTAATTTTAATATTTGTGCATTGATCATTCTTCCAAAAATTTTTACAAGATAAAAAGTAGAGATTTTTGACATCAATCGCACTCTTTGGTTCAAAAACAATTGAAGACTGACATATCAAAATAAAGTTTTCATGATAAAAAATGAGAACAGTGAAGCACATCAGAACGTGAATTTAGAATATCAAAAACTTGTAAAGGAAATTTTAATGCTGGTATGAACTTTAAGATTTTGCATATCCTCATTTGGTAAGAGTCATAGATTTGCTAATGAGATTCATTGGTGATTAATTACAGAATGCGTCAAAGATTGAACTTTTGTTAATTATTGTATTAGCATATGCTTGTATGATATAAGAATGTAGTTATTAGAAAAGAATAATATACCTATTTTCTTTCGCTGTCTGTTTTTAATTTGTTCACTTATTCCTAATGAATCTTCCGAATTTACAACTTACTCTAGAAATTCATGATAATTTTGTGAGTAAAGCAAAAATGAGAATTGTTAGAGAAAAATGCATTTGATAAAATGGTTTTCTATTAGGACTTTCAATAAGGAATATGGAAAAGTACAATTCGTTCATTTACAACAACGAGTAATTGTGTGGATACCTTCTGTAATTATGATGCACTGTTTGGAAATTTTGGTGGTGGAATTTAAAAATAACGGTTTGGTGTTGGGAAAAAACTTCAGTTATATTCATTACTACACCAAAGATTCCAAACAGTGCACAAATCACAAGTATGAAATACTACTCATGTCATCGATAACCTCGCCGCAATCTGCAAGGGTTCATTGTGGTTCACACCTATTCACTCGACCAAATAAACCCAGCTTCTGAACGAAGCCGATTAGTTTGTATGGTGAGTTGTCTTTCAGGTCAGATGATTAGGTCCTCATCGGGGCATGCACAAAGTATGTGCTCTGCTGTTCCATCATTTTCCAAATAGAGGCAACAAACTGCTTATCTTTCTAACCAGGCCAGGCTGTTTGAAATATGGACCTCATTCAAAAAGTAACAAAATTGTCTTTTCACAACGAAAATACGGAATAAAATAGCAAACAATTGCATGCTTAGCAATACTTAAGCAAAAATAAACACATCTGTGAAAAAATAAAATGAAATTATCTTAAAAAATGGCAAACGTAAGAGTCTTTTTCAGCTCCAGGACATTGTTCATGTGCCCAGAGATTGCACATTAAACATTGAACCCATGTTTCTCCACTAGTATCATCAGAAAACTGTTGTTCACAGAATAGACATGTGGCCTCATTGTTTTCAGGAGACTACTGTCCTATCTGCTCTACGTCAAGGTTATCGTCAGGGGGCAAAAATTCCTCTTACTCTTCCTCTTCTTCATCCGAACTGAATTTGGTTTTGTTTTTTCGCTTGGGTGTCTTTACATTTTCTTTCAGCTTTGCCGCAGAAACTATTCGTTTCCCATTTCCTACGTTTTTTTTTTACATTTTTTTTTATTCAACTGAAAATACTTTTCTCTTTCCCTTTCCTACTTTTGATGTTCTCATATTCTCAAATGATACTTCAAGGTCTGATTTATACGGAGATGAAGTTATAACTTGAGAACGAGAAGTTTTCCTTCCTCTTGAAGACGCCCGCTTCCTAACAGATGGGACAGGTGAAAGAACGAATGGACTGATGAATGTTTTTGAATAATCTTCTGGCACAGTTGATGCGTTTGTTGTGTTCCTTAATGGTGGGTCTGGGTCTTTAGAACAACTTGGTTCTTGATCTTCCGAACGAACTGATATATTTTCTGAAGAAATAGTTTCTGCAAGGTCACTTGTCAATACTTCCAAATAAATTTCAGTCGAGTTACAGGTTTTCTTGGCTTCAATTTTTTCAGCAGTGAAATTAGCATCAGAAAAAATGTTTTTATTTATTGGCCAGATTTCTGCTACTTTAAAGCCATTCATATCTATCTCTGCCGCCTGGCATTTCGGAAATGCTCTTCCCAATAGTTCGGCTAGATCAAATTGTGTTAGGGCTCTGTTAATAATTCGTATCCAAGTTCTAATATCTTCAATATGATAAGCTTTTAGTGGTCCCATGAACGTTTTGTCTAGCGGTTGGAGTTTATGTGATATGATGCAGACATTATTTTCCCTTGCCAAGTTTATTATATCTGAATTTCTTGTGTGGCTGTAATGTCCATCTCCTATAAGCAACACAGGTGACTCTTCAGCAGGCTTTACAAAGTAGAGAAAATGATTGGACCATTCAGTAAATAAATGTTGCTGGATCCAGCCACTTGGATGTACCGCATAGATACTCCCAGGTGGTGCTCCGCGCATAAGCTGATCATTTTTATTTTCACTTGGGAAGACTAACATTGAAGAAACAAATTGCTCTACTGCACTCATCGCTGCAACCATGAGGTTTCAGTTGGTCTTCGCAATGACAGTTGATTTTTATGTCTTTTTGAAAAACCATCTAACCAGGTACGACCAGCATATACACTGGCTATTTTTAATAGCCAGTGTATATGCCATTCTACACAGATCTCTTCTGGTTAAACCAAAAAACTGAGGCTCCATTTTTAGAATATAATCAACCAATTCTTCTTCTATATTATATCCAAGAGTTGGTTTTCGTCCCAATTTGGTACCTATAATTTCAGCAACATAATTGATGCTTATTTTAACTTCCTTCACCATTCTCTGTGAAGTCGTTCTTGGCACCTGGAAACTTTTGGAGGCACTTTTTAATCCCATTTTTCCCTCTTTTACAGCATCGACGGCTTTCTTCATGTCATGTTGGTTCCATTTTTTTCGAACATTTTGACAATTAAATTTTCTATCATTGACAGACATTGTTGACCTGTAAAAAAAGATTTATGAATTATTGCGGTCCCTATCCCATATTTAACTCACACAAGGCCCCCCCCATGAAATATGTACGTTCAAGAAAAATATTAGCTTATGATTTTGTAATTATTTTTTTGTTTATAATCAACAATAAAATCCTTATTCCTCCCTTTTTCTATCACACTAACATTATCAATTCTGAAATAATGTCAATAAACACAAATATCACGTAATATAGACCCAATAAAATTTCTTCAAGAGTCAAAGGCAAATATCTACACTGTGTAACAACAACATATGTACTGGTCGCGGAATCCGTGAATATAAGACAAGAGAGGTGCCCATATTAAATACATAGCCCATATTCGGACCAGTTCCTCTGGTCTGAAATTCAAAAACTACTATTTTCTGAAACCAAAGTTATCTTACACTTGAAATTATAAAAAACTAATAGGAGAAAATCGCTGAATTTCAAAGATCTTAAAATCCTCAATTGTTCAAGATCTATTATCATAACTATATTCACGATATAAACAAATATCCAAACCTTGCTGAAAGATGTCAGTAACGTGACAATCTCCCACGGAAATTAGACTAACAGTAGATTTTTCATTACAATGATTATCTGTATCTGCAAAAACTTGTATAGTTCAGTAATCGAACGTGCTCAGCCCAAATTAATATCAATTATATCTTTTCGATAATCTGTTACGGTAGATCTGTTACGGTACTAGCTGTAGATTTTGATATCAATTTGAAACCAAATGAATAAGTACACAAACGTAATTGTTTTTTACTAGAAACTCCGAGATCCATGTAGAATGATAGCGGCTCCTCAACAGGAGTCACTTGAATAACTACCTACTACAAATACAGTTGTATTTACACCAAGTACAGTTGCAGAATGTCAGTGACCCTGGCCTTCGCTATGGCTCTCTGGTTCATTATTTCTTATTGATTTGATTTAATAATAATTTCGATTTAAATCGACTATTTCAGGAAGATGTCGGTATGAGAGGAGTGGGACTTGATATATACAGTAAGGACGTAAATAGATCCTCCCACTTGACTTTCGAACAAGGCAAGATATCAAAGTCGAAAAAAAAATATGAGAACGAATCATTTTCAGAACTATTTGAGAAAAAAAGCCAATGGCGTGACAAAACTCGCCACCATCATCTTTTTTTCTTGAAAAAAAGGAAGATCGTGTGACCCTTTGTTCGAATGATACCCCACATCTCTGTACAATGACCTTCACTGTTTTAGATTTGGATAACCGGTTGCGGAGTTATTGGTGTATGAGTTGAAGACTAGGGAAAATGATAATCACAACCAAAATAGGTTTGAAACAGCTCCAAAGTCAGTTAGCACAGGTTACACAAAGTTTGTATTATGGAAGTTAAAGGAATTGATGGAAATGAATCGCATCAAGGATGAAATTGAACCTAAATATTTGACGAAATGGTGCATCTTCTAAGGACAGATGGCTCATCTGTCCTTAGAAGATGAGCCATATTAAGTAGAAGTGATAATATTCTTCTTCATACAGACTCAATTCAATAATATCGAAGTGAAACAAGTCTCCTCAGCACGGTCAGTTGCAAAGCCAAACTTCGACATTTGTCCTCTCTTCTGCATTGTAGCATTGATGAAACCTAAGGCAGGTCGAAACAGTGATGTCTTTATATGAACCAGTATGGTTTCAACTATTTACCTTCCTCTGAACGTTATACTGCGAAAACAACAATTTTTAACGAAACGTCACGCCTAAAAACCTGCAGACCACGTACAAAAACTCAGAAAATGGCTTTTATATGAAAAAACTCACACTTATTGATTGAACAATGAATCATCTGTAATATATTGTGCCACAAATAGAAAACTCAAATATGGTAATGAAGGTCTAGTGGATGCTTACAAGAGTCATAGTTCTGTCAGTAAACGAGTCGTGTGTATGAGTTGAAGACTAGGGAAAATGATAATCGCAACTTTAATAGGTTTGAAACAGCTCCAAAGTCAGTTAGCACAGGTTACACAAAGTTTGTATTATGGAAGATAAAGGAATTGATGGAAATGAATCGCATCAAGGATGAAATTGAACCTAAATATTTAACGAAATGGTGCATTTCTCTTTTAATGCCATTTTGTGATCGACCTTGTTACCCTAATGACAGAGAGTATTGCGTTAGTTCTACAATCAACAGAATATTCACTTTTGATACTGAGAATTCTCTTTTTTTCATTTCGTTTGAATTTTCAGGAATGGTTTGTGCCAGATGTTTAGAGGAAAAACAGAAGCAATTCGTATATACGCTCAGATGAGGCAGAAGGGTATTCAATGCAAGTTTCTCTAAATATCCTTTCTGCCGGAAATATCCCAGGAAATTACTTGTAAATTTTCAAACTGGAAAAACGGATAGGAATTGTTGCGTGTTCAGCGAATAACCCCTGCAGTCCACAACAACAGTTGCTCGTGAGTATGATTTCTTAGCAACCATCTTCAATAGAAACTTCAGAAGAAATGTCTTAGAGTTTCGGCTTCTAATAATTATGTGCAAATTCATTTTAATTGAATGGATGAAGTGAAAATAATACTTCATAATTTACACTACACTAGAAATCAATGCTGAGATCTAATTTAACACACTGTGTCATCTTCTGATGTAGTGTGAATTGTGAAGTATTATTTTCACCCTACCCATCCAAATCCTATAGACTGAAGATATCAGTATCAGTTTCAGTGACGAATAGGTTTGTTTCTTAAACATAAATGTCAACCGCCATAAACCTTAATTTTTCTCGAAATCATCACACTCAAACTTCTGAGAAAATGAGTGTGTCCTCAGGAATATTGGAAAATTTCATTGTTGGTCTCATATATCTAGAGGAAAATTTGACTAGTGATTTATATTTGGAAATTCTTCAAAACGTCAATAACCCAGGAATTCAAGGAATTGTGGCCAACAATCAAGATGAATTTGAATATCCAGTTGCGTTTCAAAAAGATGTTGCGCCCCACATTTTCAGGCCTGTAAGGGATTGGTTGGTTACATATCCAGTCATATGGACTGGTAGGAATGGTCTGCTGGAATGACTTGTTCGTTCAGCGTATTTGACTTCTCCCGATTCCAATAAATTGATGGATGTAACCGTTACTACAATATGAAGAAAACAGCTTTCTATGTTTTACCACCTTTATTTGTAACTAATGTTACGTTAGTTCCTCTTCATTTTTCAGTATAGCCCATCTGTCCTTAGAAGATGAGCCATAATAAGTAGAAGTGATAATATTCTTATTCATACAGACTCAATTCAATAATATCGAAGTGAAACAAGTCTCCTCAGCACGGTCAGTTGCAAAGCCAAACTTCGACATTTGTCCTCTCTTCTGCATTGTAGCATTTATGAAACCTAAGGCAGGTCGAAACAGTGATGTCTTTATATGAACCAGTATGGTTTCAACTATTTACCTTCCTCTGAACGTTATACTGCGAAAACAACAATTTTTAACGAAACGTCACGCCTAAAAACCTGCAGACCACGTACAAAAACTCAGAAAATGGCTTTTATATGAAAAAACTCACACTTATTGATTGAACAATGAATCATCTGTAATATATTGTGCCACAAATAGAAAACTCAAATATGGTAATGAAGGTCTAGTGGATGCTTACAAGAGTCATAGTTCTGTCAGTAAACGAGTCGTTCAGTAAAAGAAAGTAGTGGAACCTGCGGAAAACACTGTTCGGAATGAAGAAAGAAATTCATACCTCCATTTTTCTCTAAATTGAAAAGGGATCAATGTGAAAAGAAGTCGAAATTACGAGGTTCAATCGATTCCACTACTATTGTATTTGCTGATATAAACTTTTATAATTGTAATCAGAAACAAAACACATGGACGGAAGGGCAATATTTATATTTGTTTTAAGTGTGATGAACCTTCATATCATCATATCAATGTTACACAACATATGAATCAACTCCAATGTTTTCTGGTCATGACAGGAAAACTGTTCATTTATCCAACTTGCTTTGAAAATTCATTAATCAGTTTTTCTAATGAATATATTCGAGTTCATTACAACTTCATTAGAGTCTATTTGAGAGACACAACCATTCTCTTTGGATTCCATGCCTCAGACACTATCTTTTTCCATTTCAAATTTTTGGCAAGACAATTGACAGTTGACTTGGACATGTCCTTTTCACAATGTGTATATTTTTTAAAATCATGTTATAACAAAGTTGATGATATTAGCGTCATCCACCCTTTTTTACATTGTTTTCATGTTTATTAAGTGAATAAATTTGATGAGTGTTCATTAACCCCCACATGTAGCAGTTTTTGAGAAAAACAGTATTTCTCATGCTTGCTTCTTATGTATGAATTTTCGTAAGTATTTTCAACAAACTTTGACAATTATTGAACTCAACCTTATTACTATAGCTACCTGCGTGACATCCGGGTCCAGGAAATTATACAAATAGGAAGGTTATTGAGTATCTTGATATAAATACAGAAGATAATTGATTTTGATAGTTTTCTTGTGAACACAAGATCTATTAACTGAATCCACTAATGTGCGGCTGACTCCTGCTGGTGACTCCGTGCATTTGTATTTCTTTCTTTTGGTAACCAAGTGTTGGTCATCCTTACACTTGACTGCACCATAGTGATGATTGGCCAAAAGCCAATTTCGTCAGTGTTATATCCGACTTTTATCTTCTGTAGGTATCTATATCAAGACACAGTGTATGGGAATTTTAAAAACATCACGAAGGAATTCAGATACAAAAATACAGCAAGGACCCTGTACATATATTAAAACCCACAGCTTTGACCGGAAACAAGCAAATAAGAGTGGGAAATTCAAATATTAAGATTCTTGCATCGAAACGCATCGAAATACGAAAAACTGATAACCGATATAGGTTAGAAAGAAATGTAAGATAAAATTAAATTAACATTTGTGATGAAAAAACGAAAAAGGCATGATAAACTAATTGTTATTATTCAGGAATGAAGTAAAATTCAAAATTTATTTAAATAGAGATTTTATCGAGTGTGCATGATATAAATCAAAAATTAAACAATTTGTGGACACAAATTTGCCCCCCTTTTTTGAGTGTTGTGTCCACAAATTGTTTAATTTTTGATTTAATCCACTATATTGGTTTTCAAAGTAATGGGGGCGTCGAAAACACCGAATTCAAAAAAGACATGAGTTACGATTTTTTTGGTTTGCTGTTATTGGATCAAACAATGTCATTCATTGAACAAAAATACAGAATCTCAGAGTTGCCGTCAATATAACTTGAAATGCGAAAGGTCAACGGTGTCATTCACCTACCTGTTTTCGAGAGTTTATGAATATGCTAATAAAAAACCTACTGCTCATATTGAATTGAATTCATATATAAAAAAGTGAAAGTAGATTATTCTTACATAAAAACGTGAAAATTTCGTTTATTCAATTCAATTTATACTCCCTTTAACTTAATTCGTTTTTTGCTTTCAGTTTCGGATGAATTGAATAACATACTAGGACTAATTTCTCAGGTGCAAGAATAACTACAACAACAACTAAGATGATGAACCAAAATTCGTTTGATGTCTACTCATCCATCCAAATGTCCATAAAAAATTCTGTTTGGAACATAAAATTCTATATTTCCTAACATTTAGGGAACAGGAAGAAAAATCAGTATAAATTCCATCCTTTTGTCCTTTACTTTCCAGAACAATATTTTGTGTAAGATCAACAAGTCAGTGATTTATATTATGAAATTTCATGTTAACTGATACTTTAACGAAATCGTTCGAGTGACGTCGCTCATTTGATTTTCCTAAAAGTGATAAAAATAAGCAGAAAACTGTAAATACACATTGTTTTGACCATTCAACTCAATATACTTCTGATTGAACTTGGCAACTTCATTCAAACAAACTTCTGAACACTATTTTTAGCGATCTGAATCAACATAGTGTTCAATAATTCTGCGCAAGCCCGGCTTTGGAAACGTTTTCAGCGACCTACCTATTTTGGAAATTTCCACCTTCCTAAATATGAAAAAAAATTATAATGGAGAACTATATACAGGTGTAGAAAAATGAGTTTGTCATAAAGATTTTCTTACAAAGAAAAAGTGTCGTGAATCAGATTTCATTGAAAATCTTCTGGTGTATGAACACTTGAATTTAAAATGTATATTTTGATACATCACAGAAGAAAACTGAACAAATTGATACAGTATTGACTGCAATTCATTTCTTCAACGGCTTGTGAACAGGGACGCCAATGAAAGGAATGAATAAATCTGATAATTTATCGACAAATGAAACTTTATATTTCTTTAAATTGTCTTTTCAGGAACATATTCGC
This sequence comes from Leptinotarsa decemlineata, assembly GCF_000500325.1. Taxonomy (NCBI): domain Eukaryota; kingdom Metazoa; phylum Arthropoda; class Insecta; order Coleoptera; family Chrysomelidae; genus Leptinotarsa; species Leptinotarsa decemlineata. The sequence goes on along the minus strand of NW_019291452.1, from coordinate 60,635 downwards.
GACTGATCGATTGCAAGACATCGAAAATATTTTGTAACGAATGGTGAACAAGCTGGTTGGAGATATGAGTCTTCATTGGCCAACAATCTTTCCTGAAACATTTTTTCCATCATTATTTTGCTACTCTCTGTATTACGGGGTGAAGCAACATCCTGTTAATGTCAAGATATTTCCTTCTTGGTCTGATGCATCCTCTCCAATGCCTTTCAAACTTTATTTATTTTCTGTCACTGACTACTAGTCGAAATTCATATAATTTGATATGATATGAGCGATTTATAAAATCTTGAACATGCATTTCAAATATAGTCAAAGTGAGACAAATTTCAGTTTTCTATTTAGTTCAAGTTGAAGTGTTAGCAGCGGTTATACGTTGTACCATATTAAGATTTATCACCGAAAAGCAGTCCCGTGAATTAATAAAGTTTTTCATAGAAAAAATGGTAATTTTTTGGTAACTGCTTGATATCTATTAGACAAATATTATTTTATAAGGGATAGAGATACTTTCCAGGCGCCATGGTAATAAAGTTATTCCAATAATATGTCGTGAGAGACGCAGTCGAACGCCTTAGAGAGGTCGCAGAGCGTAGTAGCTGTGTGGTTACCTTGCTCGAGATTGTCGACTACTTCACTCACAACATTGAGAACTGACTCTACTGTAGAGCGGTACTTAATAAAACCAAACTGGGATTCGTTGAATAATTCATATTTAACAAAATATGTGTAAAGACGTTGTTTAATAATTTTCTCAATTATTTTGCTGAAAATGGATATTATTAAAATGCATACCGTTGTAATGATATTGTCAGCAATATTAACAAAATAGTCATTGAAATGGTCAGGAGATATATCAGTATGAGTTATATTATTGTTGTTTTTGTTTCTCTCAGAATTTATTATTTATAAACATGCTTTTGTACATTGGTGTACATTGGTTTGTGAACGTATTCTGCACAAACGAATTCAAATCCAGGTATAGTAGAGCACATTCACTATATCTACCCTGCCTGGTATCAGTACGAAATCAGGTTTGAGCGTTTGGCAGGGTCCCACTCTTGTCAGTTCATCCGAAATATCACTCATTGAATAAAGTTATCACCTTCCTAGGCTGCAGTGAAGAGTCGAATGGATTCACTCTAGCTACTACCTTGATTCTCACACTTGTATAACTCTCAGTAATTTTCTCCACTCTGTATGTTTTGGCAGCCTACGCTGCGAGATCTCATATAATCTGCCGAATAGGATCCGCATGATCGTTTCGCTGCGGACAGTGGGTCAGTAAGTACACGCCGAGTACCACACCAGTCGTGATCTGGCACTCCAACTTTCAGTAGGTGAATAACCGTGAAGTCAACGAACTCGTAATCCTTCACACTCCCAACCTTCAGCTTTGCCTTCACGACGTCTGTCGTCGTTCTTGTTCATTTTTTACGTGAAGTGTCAGGGCCGAATTGGGTTATTTGGACCGCTCCAGAATACAAAAAAGCGGCCTCTGATAAATATTAATTTCTTTTGAAATTTCGACATTTCTTGATAGTTTGTGAGAGTATACTGGTTTTGGCCAACACTGAAATATTTTTGGTTGAAAAATAAACGGTCATTTAAATCATGTCCATATCGAATGGTGTATTCTGTGGATGAAGAATGAATACGGAATTGTTACCAACTATTTATAGCCGGCCGAGGTAATAGCTATCTCCAAAATCTACAAATAGATGTGAAAGTATCTGGTACGAATATTATTTGAATTTTCAACACCATCAACACCTTTTTTTCTTCTCACAGAAAAAGCCCAAAACTCAATCTTCAATAAAGAGCAATTAGTAGGTATCAATGTAGAAGACATTACAATGAGAGGACTGGTCATGAGGGGATGTCCACATGGAGGGGTCTTATCACCCCTTCTTTGGAACATAGTTCTGGATACCCCAATTAATCACCTCAATAATAATGGATTCTACACAATTGCATGCGCAGATGATATAGTTATCATGCAGACAGGCAAATTTGTGAACACACTGTGCGATAGAGCGCAGGATGGGCTCAAATTAATAGAAACATGGTGTAAGAAACACCGATCACAACACAACAAAGTTTTTGTTTCGGGGTTGAAATTAGATGATTTTAATGTATTTCCACGTGTTAAAACCGAAAGTGACCATAAAAATTATATATTAGCTCTTGTTTTCAAGATATAGTATCATTATATTATATATATGTATATTGAGTTTTCAACAAATGAAATATTTCATCACCAACAGTTGGTACACATGTTTGTTTACATAACACCCCTCTCATCAGCTGTTCTTAAGTAGTAAACATAACCTATGTGAGTTTGTCAATTGTA
>NW_019291452.1:45625-58153 GCF_000500325.1 Leptinotarsa decemlineata | reverse complement strand
TTCTAAAAGAAACATAACAATATTGTTTTATGTACTTTCACTTTTCACGTATAGTATAACTACTCTTTAAGATTAAGTACTGTGTATCTCAAAAACCAGAGCTAATAAAAATTTTTCATTGTTATTTTCGTTTTTATCACCCCAAAATTAGTAGAAATTGACTAATTTAGTGTAGGAAACATTCAAAAAATATTTTTTTGTTGTGTTGTGTTGTCGATCGATCTCAAAAAGACTGACAGACTTTTAACAAGGAAAATAAGTTTATCGGGCTTAAAACCTCCCGAAACCTTTAAAAACAAACTGAACTTCTTTGAAGATGTGAAATACCTTGGTACTATCCTCGACAGGAAGCTAACATGGAACCCTACAGAGTAGAGCAAAAAGAGCATATGTGGCTTATGAGCAATGTCGGAGGACAGTGGGACGCACATGGGGTTTTTCACTCCGTGTGGTCACCTGGATCTACACTGCAATAATAAGACCTATGTTAACGTACGACGCCATTGCAAGGGGACCGAAAGTTCTACAAGCAATGGTCATCCAAAAATTATATCAAATCCAACAATTGCTGGAACATCACGGGAGCCATGAGAACAACACCAACCGCGACAATGGCAATGGAATTATTTACTGATCTGACCCCTCTGAACCTGTATGATAAGAAGGTTGCGTTATTGGTCATGTTACGATTGTGCACGGCTGGTGTAAACATCGAAGTAAGAATGGGTCAATTGAGGCTGAGCCTCTGGCAAGAAGCGCTTACTGCACAACCTCTGCTGCAGGCAATCAGGGATGCAATTGACTCGGGTTTGTGTTTAATAAACCCTACAAAATATAAATGAAACAGAACACAGAGTCAATACGCATATATACAGACGGCTCAAAAACCAAAGAAGTTTCAGGATGTGGAGTATACTCCAGATCACTAAGCCTAAGGATTAAGTTGGGAATGGGAAAAAATACCAGCGTGGTTCAAACAGAACTGGCTGGTATCTCAATCGCCACAGAAGAAATAAACAGGAAAGGAATTTCTGGCAAAAACATAACAATCTGCACTGATAGCAGAAAAGGCCTAGTAACCTTGAACAGAAAATGTGTTACCTCAAAGTTAGTACTAGAGTGCCACCAAGATTTAGCCAAAGCCTCGGTAGATAATAACATTATCCTGAGATAGATTGAAGGGCACGACAGGAGTAATGGTAATCGCATAGCCGACTCTTTAGCCAAGGAAGCAGCTGGACTGAGAATTTTAGGACCCAGTGACTAAGGACTAAGGCCTAATGACTTCGACAATTGCGGAACTAACCAAACGTCACACTAATACTCAATCCCTAAAGATATGGGATGAAATCAAAGGATGCAGTTTTGTCAGGATCGCCCTTGGCGACCCTGGGAAGCTAGCGCCGAAGAAATATGTGGACCAGGACCAGGAAAAAATCTACGCTTAACAGTAAGACTTCTGACTGGACATTGTCAACTAGAAACTCCTCCACAATATAGGTCTAGTGGACACACCTCTATGCAGAATATGTAAACAAGAAGATGAAACTGTCAGGTATGTCCTATGAGAATGTCCGGAGTTATCGTCAATAAGAGAGTGTGTGTTCGGCGAGTCTTGACCTACACCTGCCGATATTAAGGAGATGTCTCCCAGAGACCTGTTCACCTTCCTGGGAAGGACAGGATGGACGATGACCTAGGAGGACAACTCCTTGAGAGGATGTACAATGGGTCACATGTGGCCTAAGTGCTGTGGGCCTACACTCACCCTACCTACTCTACAGATACAGATAACCCAATCTTCAAGGTTTTCTGTGATTTTTTTTAGTTATGTAAATTATTTCTGTGAAGTGGGATTCATCTCATGGCAAACCTTTTTGAAATGTAGAAAAATAATATAGATTGAATATAATGGGTCATTCATATCCACTTGGCGAATTTATAAAGAATATTTTGGCATACGAAAAATGAAAGGTAGTATTGGAATCTCTGGCATCTCTGGAATTCGACATTTGAGAGTCATCGTTCGTAGAGAAGGCGACAGTTGGTTAACGAAAAAACAGTTTTGAAACATATTTCAAACAGATAAAGAGCAAGAACTCTCAACGCGTTCTGCATATCGCTTTCACTTTCCCAGGCATGTCAATTATGGACGGTTGAGTACAGCAATGCACTCATGGATCAGCCTAGCGCCACTGATGAGAGTTATGGTGGATTGAGTAGTGTGGCGATACTATAGATAGCATCTTCGTATGGTTACATGTGATCCTCTTCACTTTCCTAGGTTTATCTTTTGAGAACATTGGTGAATGAACCTAGTATCACTTTTGGGTCGAAATAGCGCTGTCTGATATTGGATCACGAATGCCTCGTTTTTGGGCTCTCCTCACAACTTTTTTCAAGGACAAACACAAGCACGACGGGAAAATCCTTGAGACGCTCTAAGAACGGTGCCTGTGCGTGAGTAGTGATTCCCATTGGATTTGGATCGGTGGAGATTGAATCCATTTGGAAAAACGATCTCAAGAAGTTCATTTCACATGAACGCAGTTCTCCAAATGAGAGAGTTCTTAAAGAGTGAAGTTGGAAATGTACTGAGTTGGACCTCAAAACGATGAGCAGCTATTACTGATATATACCGCTGTTGGTGTAATCAAATGTGCCAAGTCACTTGAACACTTCCTGTGAAAGTATCTATTGAAGAGAGACAAATCCCCAACCTTTCTTCAATGTTCCAGACTATCAAGGTGGCAGGGAACCTCCTTTCAGGAAGCTGGAGAGTCATACACAAGAATTTTCCGACAAGCCATACCATTGAAGTTTGGCCAGAGAACCCTCATGCCACACACGGTCAAAGTCCTTAGAAATATCAATCGCAACACCTCTTGACATACGATAGAAGGTCGCCTGTTGCTCTTTGTTTCCGAAAGTCATATTGATGATCGCTAAAGATATTGAAGCTTTCCAAATATTTGAGGATATGGTAGTTTACGGGTTTCTCCATAATTTTTGATATCAGTGATAGCAAAGCGACTGATATATAGTTATTTCAAAGATCCAACAAAAAGGAAAAACCCTTTCCTTGAAAGGCAGGTTGAAAAGTCTGCAATATACTGGTGCGATTTCATTTGCGCACTTTTTAAGTACGATGACGGGCACTTCATCAGGACCAGACGCCTTGTTCATATTGAGCTTGTTTGAAGGTAAGTACCATCAAATTCATATCCAAGATATACTACAAAAAAAATAACCACTTTGTTGGCTGTAGTTTTTGAGCAGAAATCCTTTCAATGTGTACATTATTCCGATTATTCTATTGGTTTGTTCTGATTATTCTACAGATTCAATGGAAGGTCAGAAAACATCACTAATATCTATTGATAATGGTTTTTCTTCACCAGAACAAAAGTTCTGTCTCTTGTCGCGTGTCTCGCTAACCAAGTCAGCATCATCAGGAGATGATTAAAACAGTAATTTCAAAATAGTTGATAAAGGTCTATATTACCAAAAATACTGATGAGATTTATTTTGATTGTATCTATAAAAGATTTACAAAACTGCGATAGGTGTTTCGCTTTCTCAAGCAGGATTTGATCAATTTGAATCAAATCTTGCCCAGGAAAGCTATTGTATAACGAAACACGTGTCACGGTTTTGTAAACTTTTTACAAGGAAAGTAAAAATAAATCTTATCAGTGAATTAGGATGGAGATTCTCCATACTTCCATAGCTCACTCAGACAAAGGTTCTCTCAATAGGTGGATTTTCCAGGGCAATTTTATGTAATATTTTCTTTGGAGATATCATTATCACCATATATAAGCCAATAAGTATGATATCTTTCTTCTCAACTATCAAAAAATATATGGAGCTTTCGACAGTTGCTAAGAAAAATACGATTCATAATGCATACAGTGATGCGTTAGTTCATTATGAGATCATTAAACAGTTTTTTAAATTATCAAAATGCTGCGATTCATTGATTTGGTTCAGTGTTTTCCCAAACAATAGTTTACTTGTATCATACCTATCCCCAAATAATGACTCTACTGTTTCTGTAGGAGTTTCAATTTCCGGAGTTACCATCTTGAATTGATTCCAAAACTCTATCCAATTGATATAAAATAACGAAAGAAAAATATATGTAAATATAAAGCGATACAAATTATGAAACGTACTTGAAAAACACTTTATTGTGAGACTTCAGTAGACAATGTTACAAACATGCAACCCGTGTTTCGCCATTCAATGGCTTCTCCGGGCGTGTCTTTACTAACAATATTCTATATATGCAATGCTTAATAAGTCCAGTTTTACAATTGGAAGTACCTACATTTGAAGTAACTGATTTTTATCTACGTTTATAATGAATTAAATTACCTGAGCTTATGTCCCAGTTTCCACATTTGTAAAAATATTTAGTTACGGGGAGTTATTCTATTCTAATTAATCATTCAGTAAATTACCCAAATTCTTGAATCTATTTTTAAATATTCTAGAAGAGTTTCAAACTCTTCTCTTCTAAATGTAACACGTCGTATTCATGATTGAACTCATGTCCTTCTGGTAAAAGGTGGTTTGCAAATGTGGAATTGGTTTTTCTATTTACAAAACTACGTCTATGTTCTTTGGTTCTTTGGTAAAATGTCCTTCCTGTTTGGCCAATATACAGTTTTGGGCAAGAGCCACAAATCAGTTTATATACATCTGATCTATCGGACATCGAAGTTTCATCTTTATTGTTTTTAATAAATTTACTTAGACTATTATTCGTTCTGTAAGCTACGTTTTCGTATTCTTTCTTCAAAAAACGGGCAATATTATTGGTTGATTCACCTAAATATGACAATATCTTATAACTAACGTTATCGCATCTTGAATTTGGGTAGACCAGGTCCATGGCTTGCTTTTGCAGTTTTATGGAAAGAATGGAGTCTGTAATATCTATCTTCTAACCGTTGTTGGCAGCGATATGTTTTATCAAAATCAGCTCTCTCTGGAAATTACTCTCAGACAGTGGAAATTATGAACCAAAAACAACTAAAATTATTTGCCGCTCCGGGCAATTCGGAAAAACCACTAGCACCACATCATCTGAAGATCTTGATCTGCCAATGTCCTCTGTTTCATAGAATGAAATATACGACTTTTCCAGCATACATAAATTAAATTAGAATACCTGTTGTGATTTGTTGTTACTCAGATATATTAGCAAAAACTCGCCGTAAATTGTTCCCATCTTATTTAACCATGTTCATCTATCTATATCTTTGCTTCTCAATTATACCGTGTATTACTCGAAGACATTGTTCGTCATTTGTTTTTCATTCGACGTTGAATACTACAAACAAACATCAAAGTTAAAATATATATTGTGTAATAGAGCATTTAACTCTGTTCCTAAATAGCGTAGGAAAAGTAGAACCGTCCGTTTTCTGTCGATCTGACTATCCTGACTGTTGAATTTACGTCAAGTCAACCGTCAATCTGAGATGAGATATATTCGACTCGACGTTTTTTTTTGGAATTCTACTACTACATATGTACATATATTGAATTATTTGTGTACATAGGATCGTCGGCTTTCATTCATACATAGTTATCAGAAATGAAGTTTCACTTTAAACACCTGCTTTTCTACTTGAACCCTGAATATATTTTCTCCAACCTGGTTACCCGAGAATAAAAAACTAATTCGAAAAGAAACCAATTCACAATTGTTTACGCTTCAACTCAGATATGTTTATATGAAAAACTTTGAAAGTTATTATATTGAAACTGTTTTTGAAAATGTTTTTATCTGAAACAAATGAGTAATGAAATTTTGAAAAATGAGCATTGAAACTTTCTATGGTTTCTACCACTTTTATTTGTAACTAACGTTACTACAGTTTCGTCCTATAAGGACATTTTCAAACATACATTAAACTTTGTATAAGTTTGGAAATGTCTTCATAGGACGAAACTGCAGTAACGTTAGTAACAAATACCGATACTCCCACGTAGCATCGACTAACATCCTTTTATTTATATTGAAATTTGTTCATGATTGGTGCTGGAGATATAATGCAGACTCTGTAAAAAATATTATCCCAATATTGGAATAGACAATACTTCAGACTCCAGACTTTGCTACGATATTCTGAAGAATGATCCTAGAACTCTGTACAAGACAGAGATAGAGGAAATCCTTGAGCCAATAGAGCTGATTATGAATGGAAGTGATAAATGAACAGTAGTGATCATGAATACATAACCACCAAAAACTGTATCCTATTATTGAACCACGTAAAACCAATTTCTCGATTAGACCTGTGGTGTCGTTTGTAATGACTCCAACTGTGAAATTCTGAGAGATGCTCATAACATTGATTCAGACCTATACAAGTTTATACTAAACTAGTATAGGTCGATATCGTTTGATGTCCAATATTTATTTCCCAGTATTCCGTCAATTGAGCTGATTGAGCGTCTCTTAGACCATTTAAATCCTCTAATAAAACAGGAAATATCAAATTTACTTACTATTTGTCTATCTCAAAATTATTTTCAATTAGACGGAAAGTTCCAGTCATGCAGCCAAAAACTGATAATGGAAAACCCATTGAGTCAGTCCTTTGCTGGCTAAAATTTTCATGCATAATCTGGAGAATTGAATCCAAAATAACTAGTTAATGACCAGTTTCTTGTATTGGTATAGATCCGTAGACGATATCTTAGTCTGTTTTACTGGTACCGGTAGGTAATTAGGTAAATTTGTCGAATACGTCAATTCCATTCACCCGTCAATAAAATTCACCACCAATAAATTATCTTGACTTGACTATTAGAAATATTAATAATAAACATAATATTTCAATTTTATACAAACCATTTCATATGAACATTATCATACATAATTCATGCATATATCTGCATTCAGAAGTATGCTTCACCGACTATTGAATATTCCACAGTCGTGAAGTAAGTTTCATAGACAGTTGCCAACAACGGTTACAAGGGAAATACGAGTATTATCGACTCCATTCTTTCCAAATAACTTATAAAACAAGCCATGAACAAGGTCTACTACAAAGATCTGCACGAAGTTGCGCATTTACCTGACTGACAATATACCGTTGAGAAAGTTCTGAAATTCCCAGTATATCCGGAGAAAAAACAGAAATTTTGAAAAATGGTTTTTATTTTTTTCCGGCTTTATTTTTGAAAGGGTTCGAAAATAAATAGCACTTTCACATTGCCTTTTTTCCCTGCTACATAATGATGTTTTCAGATTTGCTATCCGACGTTTCGTCTTCCGGCCACCATCATCAATTTTTTTTTATAGGCGCTTCATTGGATTCTTTCTGTTTTGAATAAAACCAGATTTTACCTTTTTATGATGTATCATAAGTTATCATTATTTTCCAAAAAATTCAAGATATTGAAAAAAAATTAATGATACATATGATACATATGATACAATATGATACAGATCCATTACAAATACGATAGAAACAGTATTAGGACATCGGAAATGTATTTAAACATATATCTCGAAAGACGACAACCACGTCGAACTATTTTCAAGTTATTAGATCAAAATCTCCAAATTTGGTTCGTTTCAAAAGCTATTGAAAAAATATGGAGACAATCAACAATCAAAATTTGATAAATGATGTGTGTATAAGGTAAATTAGACATTGTGTCCTTTTCAATAAAAATTAAACTTTGAACAAATAACAATGATTAACTAAAATGTAAAGACAAAAGTAAATCACAACAAATACTCAAAATGCTGGCCTTGTTCATGATAAAACAACTGTACCCTTCCTCGTTCTATTGATGACTTATTTATTTTGTAGAAATTCATGTTGAATATAGAATAAAGAAAATATTTTTGTCTAGTTTCTACTGTGTTTATTTATTCGTTGAATATGATTCACTGCACGATTAATTTTCCTTCTCCCCAATCTTCCGAACTCTCTTACAGTGCTGTGTTGAAGGTCCTCAATATTTTGATATTCCTCTGACCATAAACTCTATTTTTCAGTGTACCCCATGAGAATGTATCCATAACACTTGAGTCTGGAGACCTTGCTGGCCACCTCAACGGCTCATTATTCCCTATCCATTTATGACTAAACCTTTCTGTCAAGTGATTAGATACTCGTCTGATAGTATGCGGTGGAGCACCATCATGTTGAAACCAGATGTTGTTATAGTTAGTCAAATGTGGATCATCCAAATAGTCTTTGAAAGTCGACATTAAAAACTGGTGATAGGTTTCTCCATTCAGAATTCCGTCAAATAAATGAGCACCCAAAATTACATCTTTGTGAATTCCTGGCCACACGTTAATACTAAATCGCATTTGATGTCAAATTTCCCGGAATTGCCTGTGGTTGTATATGCTTCGTAAAAGTGCTTTCATCTGTCCAAATTACATTTTCCAGGAGAACAGGAAAATCAGGTCTTTTTATTAGCCAATTACAAAATTCTAATTGCCTTTTGAGATGTCTCCAAGCACTTGTATGACAAATATTCATTTCTGAGGAAATTTGACGTGTAGATTTCCCCGGGTTCGTGTTTATCTGCTAATTAATAATTTTTATTGAAATGGACACAATGTCTAACTTACTTCATACATACCTCATTTATCAAATTTTCTATAGTTTCCTGGTCCATCTATCTCCGTAGTTTTTCCTCGGCTTTTCAAATGAACCAAACTCTGTGAGATTTTGATCCAATAACTTGAACATAGTTTGCTGTGATTGTCTTGCAAACCATCTTTTAGCAGAACGAAAAGAGAAAATTTCAGAGAAGAGAAAAATTCATTTAGAAGAGAAAATTTCAAAACTCAATTTTAGAATGTTCAGAAATGAATAGATCGAAGAATTTACTGAATGACCAGATGGAAATGAATACATATTTTTTTCAAATGTGGAAACTAGTAATCAACTGATACAAGAGGTGACTTCATCCATCACATGTTTATTCAAATGAGTTTGTAAACTTTGTTTCTTTTTGTTAATGTTAATTGATTCATTCTCAAACTCAGGTAAACATTTTTACGTCAATTTAGTAGGTAAAATTCTGGTAGTTCAGATTGTGAACATATATATGTACAAAGCATTGAACATGTAGATTTCAGTTGAAATAAACACGCCTGAAGAAGCTATTGTATAGCGAAACACGTGTTGTGTTTTCGTAAAACTGTTTAATGAAAAGCAATTTCTGAATATTTTTTTAATCTGGCTCTAGATTTATTCAGTATTACTAACGAAAAATTTCAAAATTGTTTTATAATCAGTCTTTTAAGTTTCTCTGAAAATAATATCAATTTCTCATAGAGAATGTAATCTTTTCAACATTTTGCCATATAAAACCCAGGGGATTCTCTTTGTAAGTGAGAAAAACAGCAAATATTTCTTATTGCCCAATATTTTATGAAAATTATAATGAGGACCGGTAATAATAAATTTCTGTTGATTGCCGTCAATGATAGGCAACCCAAGACATTGCGTACTCGTATGTTAATACTCGAATACCTCGGTGTCGTAAAGCATCCTGTACACTGCTTCCGCAATATCGAATTCATTACGATCAGTGGGCTTCCGCAGTAAAATCTCTCTCGCTTACAACAAAAGAAACAGAACTTCACGTAGCTCAGTGGTCCGATAAAGGAGAATGAGAAAGGTCAATGGCAGATACTTCTTTCGTGTAGGAGGAGAATATGACCTATTTTCCGGACGTATCTAGCGCAATAGGTGAAACTTGGAATGTCAAAGACCCCTGACAGTGAAATGTTGTGGTCTGTAATTAGCACCATCGGAAGCATGGCCGGATCTGAGGGAGTTGAGGTTTTCATCGTAGGACAAGAAAATAATTTTTTTGCGTAAATCATTCACATACAGAGAAGATTGGAATCTGAATTGGATATATGGATTCAAATCTGAACTGAGTTATTCATTGTATGAATCAATCTTTACATAAACTATTTTAATATTTAATACCCGAACAAAAATAAAATGAACGTAACTAAAACCAAAGCAGTAATATTAACCAAGTGCCAAACAGGTTTGAAAAGATTAATTATGTTAGAGAAATTCACCATTATTATACTGGAAAAGTGAATGATGTTAATATTCATAGATGCAGGTTGTCTAGGTTGTCATCACTGATGGTTAGGTTTTGCTGAATACTATATGAAATTCCATAACGTATTCAAGAAACAATTCGTGAGATTTTATTTGAAATGTTTTACAAAAATGCAACACATATTTTGCTATACAATAGCTTTTTTAGGTGTGTCTACGCTAGTCTGTTTGGAAACACCTGAAGAAACGATTGTATAGCGAAACACGTGTTGCGTTCTTGTGAAACTTTTTAGTGAAAATATCACAATAAATCTTTCTTGAATGTATGATAGATCGCCACATAATATAAAAAACTCCGGCATATACAGAGTTTTTTATATTATGGAACATATTGGAACATATACATTCCAACTTTACTTCCAATCACTAGTTCTCCACCACCATAAAAACAAGCGCAAATACGAGCCTATACAGCACAAATATGAAACACGCTTCAAACCCAAAACAACAACCATTCCAAGAGTTGATACACGAAAATGTTAAAGTTCGTTTACTTACCTCTGCCGATATACCAGATGATCTCCGCAGAATACGATCATTCGGCTTGCTGAAAAAAACTAAAGAATTGGCTTTACAGCTATCCAAGAGAAAATATACACCAATCAATTGATAGGGAAAACTTGAAGTGAGATACACTATGCCTTGCCTACTTGTTTATATGCAAACTTGAATATATACTGTACACGAACATAATTAAATTTATATGCTTTCTTGTTTGTAATATCTATGTTATGTTTTTTTTTGTTATCTACACATATCCATCTTCTTGTAACATCTATGTATATATTGTTTATTCTATAAACTATAATTCTATAAACTGCTCAAGTACTTAAAATACTTTGGCCCATGCACAAGGGAAACCTTCTTTTGTGTGCTTCGTATTTATTTACCACCATTTACTGTTATTTGAACTCAAACAATAATCAAAAAATTACCGCCATTTACAGTAGATAGATAGATCTATAAAGGTGCCAATAGTCTTTTTTTGTTACCAGCGTATCATTTGTACTTTCGTTAGTAACTATCATATAATTTTACTTGGTAACTATTGTTACTTGATAGTTACTTGCTGTATTACACCTAGCTTGGTAGGTTTCTATAAGGCTTGCTGAAATTAAGTGCATCCATTCATAAATAAAAATTAGAGGATTCATGGCAAAAGAACTAAAAAATGCAAATGGCTTTATTATTTGCTCGCAAATGGCTCTGTATTGAAATCAGTACCTAATGCTACCACAAAGGTATAGCTATGATCGCTTGTACGCTTNGAGGTGTCTCAAGAGGAATGCAAAAACTGCTTTGACGAATGATTTGAACTAATTGAAAAGGTGTTTTCATCATTAAGGGGAATATTTCGAATGTTTGTTGTTGAACATTGAAAAAAGTTACCCCATCGTATGTGATATTCGTGGTCAGGATATAATACAAATCGAAGACATTTTGATGAACGTTTTGAATTGTCTCATAGAGATAGCGGTCATAAATGCAAACCACAAATATATTTTCTGGCTTATCGACCTTATGCACTTCACCATAATATAGAAAGCTGAAAACTTTTGAACTTTCAGATACAAATAAAAAATTTATCGGGAACAATTCATTCAAATATGAGTATCAAATAAACGAAGCTCCCAAGGTGATCAATTCAATTTCAAGCTTCGACATCGACCACCGACGAGATTTGTTTTCTGTCTTTCACTGCAGCTTTCATTGTAAGGCAAACTGAAAACCCGAGCCCAAATACAACGCATTCGTGATTCAACATCATACTGCGCTGTTTCGACCCGTCATAGGTCTCATCAGTGATGCTGGGTTGAACCACAAATGCATTGTTAGACTCAACTATTATCTAAGGGCAAGCCTGAGAAAATGAAGGCGATGACATCTCCCCTTACGAAGATGCCATCTGTGTGATCGATAGAAAAATCTTCGAATATCAAAGAGTTATATAGTGTGGTACACCCAAATAGTTGATAACGTATTCCAAAAACACTTTATTGTGAGATTTTCACTAAATTGTTTTACAAAAACGCAACACGTGTTTCGCCATACAATGGCTTCATCTGGCGTGTCTTTCAACTAATTCTACACATTCAATACTAAATATATATATAGTTTATGGAGTACCTGAAATCAAAGTACCTGTAAACGAAGTACCTGAATTTTAAGTAGCTGATATTTTACCTGAGTTTCTAACGAATTAAATTACCTGCACTTATGTTCCATTTTCACATTTGAAAAAATATATTCAGTAACGGAGAGTTATTGAGTTCTAATTGATCATTCAGTAAATTACCCGAATTCCTGAATCTATTGATTTCTAAACATTCTAGATGATTAAGTTTCAAACTCTTCTCTTCTAAATGTAACACCTCGTACTCATGATTGA
>NW_019291452.1:14864-45411 GCF_000500325.1 Leptinotarsa decemlineata | reverse complement strand
ACTACCGCATAGTCAGGGCTTAGTATCTGTGATTGCTGATTTGCAGACGTCTCATATGTTCACATATCTATCGCAGCCGCTCTTTGATTTCCTCTATATACTTAACCAAATGGCGAAGAGAATAACATATCTGAGAGTGATTTCATACCCAAAATAGTGTCATTGATGGAGAATCCGTTGCACCCAAGAAATTCTGACACCACTTTATCGAGAAACATATCTGCTAGTGTACCACATTTTTTTATTAATGAAAGGAACAATCCCAGATTTTTCAGAGAAAATGTGCATAACAACCATCAGATTTGGAAACTTGAGTTTCTAATAACTTGACCATGCCACACAGTCCCCTACGACTCTGAGGAATGATTGATTCTCTACAGCCCCCTATGACTCTAAAGAATGATCCTCCACATCTCCCTACGACTGTGAGGAATATATTTGATAGACCAGAGCTTCGGAAAGGATACACCGAAATATGTACCGTGGTGTCCAATAAAAACATTGGACTATCGGATATTTGTCGTCATTGTCTGTCATGTCACTGCTGTCACTGCTCATCTATCGATTACATTCTGTTAATTTTTTTTAATACTTTTCCGTTGTGGTGCCTTTGCTCACTCTAGTAACTTGTCTGTAGTGTCGAAACTGAAACACGTTTCGAGTATAATTCAACATCTAATATTATTGGCCTGTAGATTCTTAACAGTGATGGTACATTTCTGAATTGAGTTATACATCACCAACTTATTTTTTTGTTCTTGATGTCATCGGCATCGACTACATAGGTCATTAGCTTCATGTCTTTGGTAGGCAATGTTAATAACTCGACTATTCGCAGTCCGTCAACCATGTAACGTTGCAGAATCATCCCAACTTCAACTAGATAAATTCTCTCGAGAAAATTAGACTCTATCGGAAAATACAATCCCCTCTACTTGGATTGGGACTGTATAGGTATCAGCTAGTTGACAGTTGAAGATATTATGTTAGGGGTCATTACCAGAATGCCTTGACAGTGTCAGTGAGTGTCAGTGATTTGCTATGCTCCATAACTTTTCAGTGAATTGAAAGGGAATATTGGAAGAAATTTTCCAGATGATATTTGAACAGGCAGTTACAAAATCGATTACGAATATGTGTTGGAGAAAAGGTGTACTGAAGTTTGTGAATGAATGGTTCGATTCTTGAATTCCAACACATGAAAAATCTATTGTATAGTAAAACACTTATGATTTCGAACACTGTAACGTGAATAATGAAATGTAATGAAGCGTTCAGAGAATATATCATACTACCCAAATGAAGCGCTTCGACAATTTAATGACTGAGAAAACAATGTGGAGTCACGAATTTAGGGAAAGAGTACCCCTATTCATTAAAAATACTTTGATTACGTTCAACATGGATTTTCATCGAGTATTTGTTCATTGAGCACTTTTGTTTTCTCTCCACATTTGTGAATAGGTTCAACAACTTCTAGAATTAAGATCTAGTTCTGAAAAGTAAAATATCCGGATCATTAAATATTATGAAAAATGAGAAAAAATACTTTCCATGTTTCAACCATTTTTATTTGTAACTAACGTTACTGCAGTTTCGTTCTATAAGGACATTTTCTGAAATCTGTTTGAAATCTGTTTTTCCGTTAATCAGCTGCCGCCCCCATACGAACGACAACTCTCAGAAGTTGAGAAACTTGTGCGAGCTAAGGACTAACGAGGTCTTACCTTTAAACGTGTGATTCCTAACACGAACTAATACAATAAACTTATAGGCTTAGTTACAAATGAAAGTGGTAAAAAACATAGAAAGTTACCTATCTACAAATAGGGAAAATATATAGTCGTTGATTTCAGATCTTTGTTCCCACAAACAGAAAGATTCTGATGAAAACAGTTTTGAAGCGGAATGAAAAGCAATACCCAGTTACGGCGGTTTGAAAGAATAAAAATCAAAACTGATTATTTAAAAGTGGAAGTTTCTCTTCATTTGGGGACGTTATGAATGAAAAGCAATACCCAGTTACGGCGGTTTGAAAGAATAAAAATCAAAACTGATTATTTAGAAGTGGAAGTTTCTCTTCAATTGGGGACGTTAGAATACCCTGCAGGTGAGGTATCAGCAGGAGCTTTCCAGTTATTTAACTCTCAATTCTGTCAGCAAACCCAGGAAAATAGGTAATGTATTTAGGAAGTGACCTTTAAGAGCATATAATTTGCCTTGCACCAAATTCTTGGACAGGAGAATCAGAACCTGCACCAGGAGAGAAAACAAACCAACCGAACCAGATTTTTCGAAAGGTTGCTATAATCATTAAGATGGGAATCTTGCCCCTTGAACATCCGA
Organism: Leptinotarsa decemlineata; assembly: GCF_000500325.1. Lineage (NCBI taxonomy): Eukaryota > Metazoa > Arthropoda > Insecta > Coleoptera > Chrysomelidae > Leptinotarsa > Leptinotarsa decemlineata. Next base: position 43,065 of record NW_019291452.1, on the reverse strand, counting down.
TAACTTCAATATCGACAAATCAACTGGAATCGTTTCAATATGCCATTATGGCTTACGTAAAGGATATTCCACCAGCTGGTTCACAGGTACGGTTACAACACTGCACATTCTGACCTGTATGGCTATAGGTAACTCGAAAGGATCAGAAGAGCCTCTCCTGTTTGGCTGTTTGGTGGGCACAGTTAGTATCCTGCAGTCAAGAAAGTGTCTCTTCCTGACCCGTTTTAAAGGATTTCCAAGCCACAAATCCGTGTTGATAACGGTAAAAATGTTGATTTCAGGTCCACAGCTTCCATCTCCAGTCTCTTAAGTCTTAGAAAATTCAAATTACTAATTGTTGTGTGGAGTATAAAAATCATAACTGAGTATAGTGTGTCCAAAAGGACTATTTAGGGTCATCTCTGATTATTCTATCTGCTAACAAGTTATTTTTACTTGAAAATTATGTAAATTTGAAAAAGGCACCCCTATTTTCATGAATACAACAGGTTGTCAAATTCAAAGAATAAATTTGAAAAATATCTGTTTACATTTGAAGATATTTTTTCAATGATTTGGAAATTTGTTCTGTGAATATCAACCTATCATTTCAATATCATAAGGATATTCCGGTAGATATTAGGTTAGGTTCATATCATTCATATATCATATCATTCAATTCTAAAATATTTTACCAACCGAATATATCATTCAAGTCTGTAATAGATTTCGTCAGTGGTACTAACTCACTTTTGAGCGAGTTTATAACTTGCTCAGAAGACACAGCGGTTAGCATTAAAAGTTAGTGTAGTGTAAATTGCGAAGCATTATTTTCACGTTGCCCATTCAATATTTGTCTTTAAAAAGTTTTCCTTGATTTATTTAATTTTATTTTTATATTGTTTGGGATGTTAAAACTTCCAATACAATGATGGAGAAGTAGAAAGCCAATCAGACAATCAATGAAATATTTCTGGACATCCATTTTATATCACTCAATTTTATCTACCGTGGTGGAAAAGAGAAGTGAACAATGTGCATTTACGGGATAGCGGCAATGTTCTGTGTGGGTAGTGGGTTCTTAGGAACAGGTAGACAACTGTCTGGCCGGCAAGGTCATTTCTCTAGCCTGAACCATATACCTGAAGTAGTTATTCAACCACGGTAGGGTCTCATTTTTTGAATGGATTCAGTAACTGGCATATGCAATTAGATGAAGACATTGATTGAGGGGATATTAGAAATATTGATTTTGATATATCATTGAAATCGGTTGAAAAGAACTGAAAAATAATATTCAGTTATTCACCTTGAGCTCCTCGGTACACAAAAATTGTAGCCGTCACCCACTCGCACAGCCTCGCCTTTGGGGACACTCATTCGAGTATTCCATACGGCGATTACTATTACTATTACCATCAGTAATTATAGCTTCAATGAGGTCAAAATCATTCTTTTCACAAACATTATTTGTGCAATATTAAAAAAACTGTATCCGTTGAATGAAATATTTTCAAAAAGATAACGACCTTTTCAATTTTTTTTACAGATTCCATATCCAACATATTAAATTCAACTGCGATTGATATTCTCAAACTCCACAAGGTAATTGGATTTTTTTTGCTGAACTTTTCTTGCATTTTGAAAGGGAAGGTAATGTCTCCGTCCACAGACGAATATTCTATACTTGCTTTGCAACAATCTTTGGAATATCCGCTTAGGAAACCACGCCATATTGGAAAAGTAACCACTTCCAGTGGCCTCTGGAATCACAGTATTTTCCAAGAGAAGCCAAATCGTCAAGACTAAATGTTCATATAAACATGGGTCCGCAAATCCTTCGTTCTCAAGATAAATATCTTAAATATCCTTTACCTGATTTTATTGTAATTCGGCAATGGTATTTATAACATTGAGGAAATAATTCAGCCCGAACGTATGTTAATTTATTAAGTCCAGTGGCGTCTCGAGCGGGATTTGAACGAATATGTTTGACTTAAAATTGTACGCCACTGACTTTTGTGCAATTTCTATTATTTCTTTGGATTGAGCAATTATAAATACAACCTTTTTGTCTCTTGAATTTTGTTCGTATCTTGCTTAGTTTTTAAGAAAAAAAAGTCGACCTAATTGCATATCCCTCTGGACCTCATAAGGAATACTATGGGGAATTGAATGTTTCTTTTGGAAATTATTATTTTTATAATTTTTCATCATTAATTATGTAACAATAACAACAAATATTAAATAAAATTAACATCTAGACTAACGAATTGCACTGATTTAAGTGTTGGAAATGGCCTCCTTCGGCTTCAATACAACCGTCTAGCTGCCGCATCATTGAATTTCGCACTCTTCTGAAAGTACCATGAATAATAATCAAAAGGGTTGCCGTGGAAAACGATTGCATCATTTGATCAACAACTTGACAGTTTTTGTCAACTTTATAAGCTTTTAATTTATAATTGTTATAAAAAGTGTTTAGTGGTTATTTTTCGAGTCATTTTTGTAAAACATGGTTCGATTTACTAACAGTGAAATGGCAGATATAATTTTTGTTATGGAATGGCACACGGAAACTCGAATGCTGCAAGACGCATTCACTATGGAAGATTTCCTCAGCGTGTAGTGCCTAATAGAAGAACTTCAATACGTCTCCATGCACGACTTTCTGAAACAGGCCGCTTTGAAAGATCGACGGTTGTCATTGGGAGGCCTGCAACGGTACAACAGTTCAAATTGAAGAAGCTGTTTTAAATGAGATTGAAGTTAATCCTCATACCAGTACTCGGAAAAAAGCTGAGGAACTGAATATTACCCATGTCACAGTGTGGCAGATTTTAAGAGCCCAGCAGCTATATCCTCATCACATTCAACATGTGCAAACTCTATTGCCCAGAGATTTGCCTGTAAGAGTAGCTTTTTCTAATTGGTTACGCGGTAAAATAAGTAGAAATCCAGGTTTCCTAAGTCGAATATTGTTTACAGCTTGTTTTTTATGCAATTCAATTATTAACTTTCACAACAATCACATTTGGGCCGAAAACAATCCACACGCCTCGACAGAAAATAATTTTCAAGAACAGCTTTTTTTAATATTTGGGTTGGAATTGTCAGTGACCATCTCATTGGGCCTCACTTCCTTCCACCCAGACTTAATGGAGAAGAATACCGAAGATTTTTAGAATTTGTTTTACCTGGACTTTTAGAAGAAATTCCAGTCATGGAAAGATTCCGTATGTGGTACATGCACGATGGTGCTCGACGACACTTTAGTGTAGTGGCACGGCAATTTTTGTTTGGATGAAAGTTACCATAATCGCGGGATTGGGAGAGCAAGCCCTACACCCATACAACAAGCCATACAACATTTCGTCTTGAAATTTCGTCTTGTTGAATTTATGGTACATACCTAATTAACACCCTGTATATACCTGATTTTTTTATACTATTTCGTTTGGGTTTAGCATTGAACATATAATGTGCCTTCAGTGTGACTTCTTCATTTATTCACATCTATAGTGGTGACCTATTGTTATTATTATTGTCATATATGTTAGTGGAACTCGACTATCGACAGAAATTTAATGGGGCTGATGAATTTAATGGGTGGGTGGCAATGGGTAGCTCACACCTATTCAAACTCGACCAAATAAATCCAGCTACCCAACAAACCCGACTACTTCATTTGGTAAGTGATCATCCATATCAGCTAGCAATAGTGGAATCTGTCAAAAGCTCAAAACCTTATGGTGAATCATTGGTTGAGCTGCTCAGCAAAAGTTTATTTCTTCTCCAGCTGCTTACTTATTTGGCGCAAGGTAGATTCATAAAATATCCTGATCTTGTGGAGACGATAAGTCAATTTCTACCTTCCAGATTCGTGAACAGGATCAAGATTTTGAAGATTCGAGAAGTCCTCGATCTGGATTCGATATTACTGGGATGGTTCAGTCCTATGAAGGATCTCATGAGTAGCTATGGCTACTCATGCTATGAGCTATGTAGCTCTCCAACACCAAACCGTTATTTTAACACCTCGGCACGTGTTTCGATCACTAAGTGATCATCTTCAGTTTGATCTCCTCCTGAAGATGATCAATTGGTGATCGAACCACTTGTTGAAGTGTCAAAATAACGATTTGGTATTGGGGAAAAAACTCCAGTAATATTCATTACTTCACCAAAGGTTCCAAACAGTGCATCACAAGTACTAAAAATTACATATTTCGCATTATAATTGGAAACAATTACCTATCCATCACATTTTGTGATGTTCGCTCCAACTTTATATAATAGATTAGAGAGAATACATTACATAAAGTAATAATAGTAGTTCAGTTTTAGAAAAACAGTTGAAATGAGTTATTGTTTTCAAAAGTAAATGCCATAAAGAGCTGAAAGAACAATCGAAAACCTCAATATCGACCAATACAGTATCAATATTGACCAACCATTTGGTATCTCTTCAATATGGTATCATGATAGATATAGAGAATACAGATCAGAAGAAGGTCACAGGTCGATTCCAGAGCTGCACATTTCGGTTTGGATAGTTACAGGTTACCTGTAACCTGTAAGCCAGAACAGCATCTTCTGGCTTATTGTTGCATTCAGTAACTTACAGTAATGAAATGATTTCTCTCTGAACTTATTTTCCATAGAAACATGTGTGTTGCTCATCTACGAGATGCAGGAGCAGTCGCAGATTGACTGCCTATGAAGTGCTGATTACATTGGGTATTATGATCTATCAAACTTGAAGTGAATTGTTTTTCACAAGCAAATTCCATGAACTTCATTTCAGAATCACTTTCTTGAAAATGGAAGCTAACAATAAAAAATTGTTGTGAAATATTTGTTGACAATTTCGAGGAGAGTGAAGTCTCCAAGATGTTGTCTGTGACTGAGAACATTGTAAGAAGTACAACCTGCTGGGATGAGTGTTATTCTTTGTTGTTCAGAAAAGGTCTTGAACACAAATTGAAACATATCTGCGTAAGTAAATAAACCCATGATTCACTAGAAGGAGAAATGAAAGCGAAAGATACTTTATAATTTTTTGAGAATAACCACGTAGAATTTAATTTGCTTTCATTAGGTGATATTTGACTGCTTTTGGTTTTCACTGTGAGATGATGAATGAACACTAAACTATTGAACGGAGTCAACGGCCTTGACTTTCTTGATGCACACAATACCATACCACGATTCGGATCAATCATTTTCCTCACCATACGAATATATGATATCATCAAAACATATTTCGCAAAACATATCCTGCAGAGATGCTGAAATCATCCACGATATAAGTTAAGAATCAGTGATCTAGCATGTTGTGGAGCTCCTGTTATGAGATTGTTTGTGAGAATTCTTCAGGTACAAACAGATGATGAAATCGAGAAATAGTGAGGAAACGATGAACTATCTGTTATTTTTTCAATCTGCATTGACTCAGAACGGGAGAAGAACAACTTGTTGTTGAACACAAAAATTGTTTCAAAATACGCTAATTTCAAAATGATTCCCACTAAAATGTTCAACTTGTTCTTACTTACAGCATTTGGAAATTTCAAAAAGAGCTATACATTATAAGGTGAAATTAGATACGGATTCGCATGCAAATGCACTTGAAAAAGCTTATGTCTTAGCAAAACATGTTGTGATATATTTTTCAAATAAAATTTGTGGCGATCAAATCGTGAGGTGTAGTTTTTGAAATCAAAATGGTGAATACGATTCATAATGAACTGGATAAGATGAATATTAGTGAAAAATAAATTGATGAGGGTAATTCAATTTCGAACAAATAGTTGAAAAGATTTTTTTTTAAACTATATGAGATGAAAAGCTAAAAGAAACAGATGGCTCAAAAACCAAAGAAGGCTCAGGATGTGGAGTGTACTCCAGATCACTAAGCCTAAGGATTAAGTGGGGAATGGGAAGAAATACCAGCGTGGTCCAAACAGAATTGGCTGGTATCTCAATCGCCACAAAAGAAATAACCAAGAAAAGAATTTCTGGCAAAAACATAACAATCTGCACTGATAGCAGACAAAGCACTATTAGCCTTAAAAAGACAGCGTGTTACTTCAGGGCTAGCACTAATAACATTATCCTGAGGTGGGTTAAAGGGCACGACAGGAGTAAAGGTAATCGCATTGCCGACTCTTTGGCCAAGGAAGCGGCTGGACTAAGAATTTTAGGACCCAGTGGCACCCACGGCCTGATGACTTCGACAATTGCGGAACTAGTCGAATGTTACACCCATGCTTAATCTTTAAAGAGATGGGATGAAATCAAAGGATGTAATCTTGCCAGGATCACCTTGGGCGACCCTGGGAAGCTGGCGCCGAAGAAATATCTGGTGATGACCAGGAAAAATCTACGCCTTACAGTAGGATTTCTGACTGGCCACTGTCAGCTAAGGAAACACCTACATAATATGGGGCTAGTAGACACACCTCTATGCACGATATGTGAACAGGAAGATGAGACTGTCAGGCATGTCCTGTGCTAGTGCCCGGAGTTATCGTCAATAAGAGAGTGTGTGTTCGGCGAGTCTTGGCCTACACCTGCCGATATAAAGGAGATGTCTCCCATCGACCTGTCCACCTTCCTGGAAAGGACAGGATGGACGATGACCTAGGAGGACAACTCCTCGGGAGGATGTACAATGGGTCACATGTGGCCTAAGTGCGTGGGCTTACACTCACCCTCCCTACTCTACAGATACAGAAGCTAAAAGAAAAACCAGGACAACAACGAAAAATGAGGAAATACATTAAGAAGCATTGGTTTTTCTAACTCATGTTATCAACTTAGAAGGGTCTTTTAAACCTCAGCTAGCCTTCACGAGTAGGTTTAGAGGAAACGCGATCTAGCTATTTGAAGTATTTCGTATCAATATATCTAATTTATCAAATACTCATAATCGGTTCCTGATTATTTTGTTCAATTAACACATTCCCCATCAAATTCTGAAATAATCAGAATATTTCTGTTCTCGTTTCACAGCTACTGTGCATACTATAAAAATACTACTAATCACAATATGAAATGTAGATCAAGGTTATATGAATTGTTTCACTACAATGATAATTATGGATTAATTTATTTCTCAACAGATACGGGACAAAAATAAATAGCCTACAAAAATAAATTACGAAATTGAATAGTAAAAACTCGTCTCTACTGATCAAAGGTGATTGTGGAATAATAACACCAAATGTTTTTGGTAGATTGATGAAATATCTTTATCTAGTTCCGCTCAATGCCATTATATTTATTTAGGTCGTTGTTTCAAAAGATTATGTATATTTTTTATCGAGTTCATATGGGTCATATTCATATTGAAAATAATTAATTGCTGGATGTATACTGTAGGGAATTTTATTTCATTTCATATTATCATATCGAGAGTAACTATTAAAACTCGTCAACGGTGTAGCAATTTTTTTCAATGAGATATTTTTTAATTGTCTTTTGAATATGCAGATGTTCATTGAGTCCTCAATAGAAACATCTAGCTTGTTATATAATTTGGGCCTAAGGTATAGGTGACTCTTCTGATAGAGGGAAGTTCGGTGAGGATTCGCTATCAACAACCCCCTAGCTCTACTTGCGTATGGGTGGTCTTGCTGGTTTGCTGGTCTTGCTGGTTTGTAAAATTTTTCTTTATTCTTATAAACGAAGAGACACATCTCGTATATATACAGACCAGCAACTGTGAGTATTTCCAGCTCTTTGAATGAACCTCTACATGAGTGTCGCCATCCCAAACTAGCAATCATTCTGATCGCGCGCTTTTGTAAAATAAATACTCGTTCAGGAGAGGAGCTCATACCCCAATTCAAGATCCCATAGCGCAAGTTACAGCCAACAGTTGCATAATACAGATTTAGGAGAACCTCTCTTCCGCAATGATTCGACATAAATCTCAGTGCATAACAGTTCTTTCGTAGTTTATCACATAGTGAATCTATATGAGGACCCCAATTGAGCTTATGATCTAGAGTTAGCCTTAGCATTTTTCTTTCTGGTTTAGATGTCACCTCTAGTTGGGTATCTTCATATATTTTAAGAGTTTCTGTGGTGTTCTGCAATGAGAATTTGACTAATGCTGTTTTGCTGATATTTAGTACTGAATGATTTTTATCAGCCTATTTCATTATTTTCTCATGAATGGATTCTGTTTTTTGTAAAAGAAAGTTTTTGGCTTTCTACTACTCCATCTTGTTGTTTCTGCAAGTGCTAATGTATTACAATCAGTGACCAGAACATTTGTATCGTATGCATATGCAACTATATGTACCTTTGAAAGAGTACTTAGGTATTGTATCGTCGTTCGCATAAATAAAAAAAAGCAGTAGTCCGAGTATAAACCCCTGTGTAACTCCTTGCTTGCAGGCCAAGGACTGACTGTGAACACCTTGAATTATCACTGTTTGTGACCTGTTCTCTAGATAGGACCTCATCCAATCTTGGGCAACTCCACGAACCCCATAGCGATGCATTTTCTGGATTAGTACATAGTGATCTACACAGTCAAATGCTCTAGGACATGGCTTCCTAAACTATTTGAATATGTAATTCTAGATCGATTTCAGCCACTCGATATTAAGCCAAAGCAATAAGTATTTTGTCAAGTCAATAATTCTTAGCAAATTTCCACGTTGACAAAGTAATGAGTGAAATTGGCCAATATCTAACCACATTCGGAGGGGCAACGTCCCTGAAAATAGAAGAGTTGATGCACAAATTTGGCCCTGAAAAGAGCATTTCCAGATAAGATTAACCAAAATATGTATTTGAAAAAACCCAGTAGACTAGAGCTTCTCGAAATTTATTCTACAAAAACGTGTAGTTGAAGTGAACATGAAATAATAATTTTTACAAATGTGCAAATCCTCACGTGTTAAAAAGAGTGATAAGTGCCAGCGCCTCAGGAGAGGCAACAATTTGTTACATCAACTGTATCTATATCTGTAGAGTAGGGAGGGTGAGTGTAGGCCCACAGCACTTAGACAACATGTGACCCATTGTACATCCTCACGAGAAGTTGTCCTCCTAGGTCATCGTCCATCCTGTCCTTTCCAGGAAGGTGGATATATCTCCTTTATATCGGCAGGTGTAGGCCCAGACTCGCCGAACACACATTCTCTTAGCGACGATAACTCCGGACACTCGCATAAGACATGATTGATAATTTCATCCTTCTATTCACACATCCTGCATAGAGTTGCGTCCACTAGCCCCATAATATGGAGGTTTTTCTTAGTTGACAGTGGCCAGTCAGAAACCGTAGGTTTTTCCCAGTCATCGCCACATATTTCTTCGGCGCACAGCTTTCCAGGGTCGCCCAGGGTGACCCTGGCAAGACTGCATCCTTTCATTCCATTCCATCTCTTTAGGGATTGAGCATGGGTGTGACGTTTGGCTAGTTCCGCAATTGTCGAAGTCATCAGGCCATAGGTGTTACTGGTTCCTAAAATTCTTAGTTCAGCCGCTTTCTTGGCTAAAGAGTCGGTTATGCGATCACTTTTACTCCTGTCGTGCGCTTCAACCCACCTCAGAATAATGTTATTATCTACTGAGGCTTTGGCTAAATGTTGGTGGCACTATAGTACTAGCCCTGAGGTAACAGGTTGTCTGTTCAAGGCTAATATGGCTCTGTTACATCATATAACTATTTCAAAAATTTATTTTGAGTATTGTGACGCCTTAAGATGCTATTCTATAGCGAAACACGTGTCGCGATTTTGTAAACTGTCAAGTGAAAATCTCACGTTGAAATGTTTTTTGAATAGTTAAACAAAAATATGGACATGAATAAACGCCAGCTGAAATGAGCATGAAAAATGAATAAAACAAAAATTGAAGAAATGTTCGGAGAGGCAACGTTTCTACATATAACAAATCGATACATCAATTCGAAAAATATATTTTGACCTTGACAAGAACTTGTTGATACTATATTAACAAAAATGTTTACGAGACTGAGTTGAAATGACTATAAAAAATTGAGAAAACAGAAATTAATAAATGTTATTAAATCTTCGAAATTCACCTACCCGGTGACTGAATGTGAATTTAAGACGAAATATGGATCGAAAACTAAGAAAGTACTTAACAACCTCAAATATATTGAGGAGAAAGTTCAGCACAATTGATTTATCAATCATATATCAATGACAGTTACTTGACAACTTGTTAGAGTGAATACAATGTGTACAAAAAAAGTTTAACAAATTCAAAAAATTTAAAGGATTTATAATCAATTCTTACGTATTCAAAGAAGTAATAAGTGCCATCTGCCTATGTCCACGATATAATTTTTCATATCCAATAATTTTCTTCGGAGGGTCAACTTCCTTAAAAACAAAATTGATATATCAATTTAAAAAATATATTTTGACCTTGACAAGAACTTTTCAATATTTTACATACAGAAATTATTCGTGACTGGGTTGAAATGACCATAGGGAATAAAGAAAACAGAAATTAAGAAATGTAAAGGACTTATAACAAGTCCTCACGTATTCAAAGAAGGAATAAGTGCCACCCGGCTATGTCCACGACATAAAATCTTCATTTTCAATAATTTTCTTGGGAGAGTCAAAGATCTTAAAAAAAAGAAATTGATTCATCAATTTGAAAAATATATTTCTATCTTGACAAGAACTTTTCGATATAATTTATACATGACGAAGTTGAAATAACCATGGAAGAATGAAAAAACAAAAAATTAAATAATGTTCTAGGGTCCTAATTAATCCTCCTGGTTAATAAAAGCTTAGCTTTTGCTTTCGGATCGAGGAACCTTGTCGCGTCCCTCAGTTGCGGTAAATGGACCGTTTCCACTTTGTGTATTTTAGAACTTGGGTTCTAAATCATCCATTAGTCCTTGGACCCCACTGGATGCATATCTGGATAACCTTCATGATTATTGTGTTAGCCAGTTCAAAAATCATTCCTGTGAACATTGAACATTGAAAATATATTTTGACTTTGACAAGAACTTCCAAATATATACATGACCAAAATGAGATAACCATCTATTTTATGTTATTCCGTTAACCAGCTGTCGCACTCCTACGAACGACAACCCTCAGAAGTCGAAACTTGTGCGAGCTATTGATCAACGAAGTCTTACCTTTTAACGTGTGATTCCTAATATTAAAAAATAAAACATAAAACAAAATTGAAAAAATGTACAGGGTTTCTGACTAATCCTAACGTATTCAAAGAAGTGATAAGTGTCATCCGCCTATGTGCACGACATGAAATCTTCATCTTCAATAATTTGCTTTAGGTGGGCAACGTATCCAACAAAAGGGAATCGATACATCAATTGGAAAAATATATTTTGACCTTAAAAAGAACTTATCAATATTATATGTAGAAAAATAAATACGTGACTGAGTTGAAATGACCATAAAAAATGAAGAAAAAAATAGAAAAAATGTAAAGGATTTATAGCGCACCCTCACGTATTCAAAAAAGTAATAAGTGCCACCCACCTATGTCAACGACATAAAATATTCATCTTCAATAAGTAATCCTCTCCGGAGAGGCAGCGGCCCTGAAAAAAGGAAATTGATACATCAATTTGAAAATATATTGTGACCCTGATAAGAAGTTTTTAATATTATGTATATTATGACTAAAATGAAATGACCATAAAAAATGAAGAAAATAAAAACGGAAAAAATGTACAGGATTCTTAGCAAATCCTCACACATTTAAAGAAGCTAAAAGTGCAACCCGCCTATGTCAACGACACAAAATCATCTTCAATAATCTTCCTCGGAGGGGCAACGTCCCGGTGGAGAAAGGTCGTTGAAATGGCATGGCAGTGAAATCAAGGGGTCACTGTACTTGGCACTACAAGAAAGTACATCAATAGCAATCACTTTTCAGAAATGTAAATCTGTGCCGCTGACCTACTTTTCGATCGCATGAATTGGGTTATGCGTTTTTATCATATTAAGAGTAATGGTAGCAAGGTCTCGAGAGTTCAAGGGTGACATTAGACTGCCGATCTCACTGTCCGTTCATCTATTTTAATTGAATGCGTATCTTGATAACTTACGCAAGAATCGTCTTCAGTTAAATGAATTTGTTCTACGATAAACTGATGGGAGGAGTAAATTTGTATACCGAAATGATATGGTATAGTCGAAGTAACTGATATAGTAATTCTTAAAGCTATCGGCGAACTCAAAGGCCAAAAAAAACAATACATAGAAATAATGCCGCTACGAATTAGTCCACGTGGACTGAAGAACTGGCGGTTCGTGTTGGATAATTTTTACTTACCGAGTATTATTATTGGCTGAAGTGTCATAAAATTGAATTTGAAGTCATGTTACGGTGACCAATAGTGCAGAAATTCGATATTGGTGAAGTTATAATTACTTAAAATTTTTGTTATTTGTTTAAAATGTGGCGTCCTTGGACAAATACTAATAGTAATAACGAGTGTGATAACAACGCAGACTGTTTCCTGTGTAGTGATTCCAATAGCGCTGGTGAACAATGCGAAAAAGAGATACCAGTGATTCAAGATTCAGATACATTTGAATATTGAAACACAGAGAGTATGTTTCAATGTATATAAGAATCTACATATCAAGTTTGGTTTCGAGGGAAAAAACTATTACAAGCAACATCAGATTTGACCGAAAATGATGCGGGATTACCAAAACCTTTAGATGTTCATCTAAAAAATCATTAAAAAAAAAACAAATACGGCTGTTACAAAAGCAATGAGATTCCTACAATTGAAATCATAAGGAAGAAATTGAATACTTCCGGCCATAACATGAGCTGCTGTGACAAAACTCTTCAGGATTGGATAAAGAAACTAGTTGATTCTTATATAATCAGAAATGATTATTGAATAACAAAATTAGTTAGCTCCCTAACTATTTTATCAAAGGGGAACTGCTGGAAGGTAGGGTGCACTATATCGTTTACTTGAACTTTACTTTTCATGATGAATCGCTAGCAATTCAAGGAATAATCTTTTCATTCAACAAAATCCACGAAGTCATATTTACAAGTTGTATGATTTTTGGGTATGCGGTAAATTTGGCTCACTAACGGTTTGAGTCCACCTCAAAAAAGGAAGTGGAGTGAAATAAAAATTGAATTTCTTAGACACGTGGCACCTAGTAATATCAAAAATATGATTCTCTTAAGCGAAAGAATTTCTAAGACCATTGAAGAAAGTGAAGTCTTTGAATGTCTTATTCGATTTAATTCTATTTGACCATTGCGAAAACCTCTCAGAAACGCAATAAAGGAAAGAATTGATAAATCAGGAGAATATTATGCTTATGATTGCTGGTTGTATGTAAGTATGAATTTCGTTATTACACCTACTGAAATTTGATACATCAATTTTTATTATATTCGAAACTGTGAGTTTTGCAATTTTCAGTTGAAACCATTTGATAAAGAAAACTAATTATTTCTGTATATTTTCCACAAATAATGAATTGAAATGACTCCATTCGATAATGTTATATCACATTCTATATTTTTCAACTGACTTTTTTTCCAAACAATCAATTGAAAAATGATTTTATAACCAAACGTTTTCTCAGTTATTGGCATTTTCTGACACATTTTTCCAAATGTTACATCTCCACACATATACTTCTACCAAAAAAGCCGCTTTTGATTAAAAAAAAGATTTTCAACACCTGGAAAATGTGAGCTGAATATGAAGTATTTTACCATCAAAATGAAGAGATCTATTGAAAATCTCGATTCAAAAAAATTATATCAAATGTAGAATACAGATAATGTGGAAATAAATGTTTGTAGGAGCATAAATCAAAATTGAAAAACCCGATATTTCAATTTTTTTCCTGAAAGAGAAATGTTTGATAATAAGGTTCAAAATCTTCATTTTTCCTGAAACTTTTTTATTTGATTTTTTTCATTGGTAGTTATTATAAAACAGCATTCTCCAATACTAAAATTCAAATCATTTTATCTCCCCTTCCTTGGATCGACTTCAATTCATCATTCTCGTAATGAGCACACTCTTGTATATCCTTAAAGTCAGGAACACATGTCAACAATACATGTCTGCGGTTTGTATAAATATGTTCGAAGTGCTATGTCCATGAATTTTCCCTGTTTTTGATTCATATCAAATACACTCACTCAACCGTCATTTGTAGCATATAAGTAGGTACTGGACCCGCATGTCACGCAGGCAGATGAAGCTGCCTCTGTGGTGACTAGTGAAACCTCTAACCCGAGGCAATCCGACCGAAACCACAAAGTGCGGCCGGCTTCTGTTGATGACTCCGTTCATGTGTGTTTTTTCTGCAACTAAGTGTATGATGATAATGAGCCAGAGTTTTCCAAATCATCGCTGGTTTTGTTATTCATGGATGGGGTGTTATTTTCACTATCAAACTTTAAACATCAAGTTCAACCAAAGTAGCTGCTTCTGTAGTTTCGGGAATTCAAAAATCTGATGCTATGTCCATGAATTTTCCCTGTTTTTGATTCATATCAAATACACTCACTCAACCGTCATTTGTAGCATATAAGTAGGTACTGGACCCGCATGTTACGCAGGCATCTGAAGCTGCCTCCGTGGTGACTAGTGAAACCTCTAACCCGAGGCAATCCGACCGAAACCACAAAGTGCGGCCGGCTTCTGTTGATGACTCCGTTCATGTGTGTTGTTTCTGCAACTAAGTGTATTGATGACAGCTAATAAGCCAGAGTTTTCCAAATTATCGCTGGTTTTGTTATTCATGGATGGGGTGTTATTTTCACTATCAAACTTTAAACATCAAGTTCAACCAAACTAGCTGCTTCTGTAGTTTCGGTATTTACAAAATCTGAAAGTAATATTTTTAAAAAACATGTGAATGTAGACGCAAACGGATTCTATCTCAGGATATTCAAAATTTTCATGCTGATGATATATATGATAATATTCAGAAAATCGAGAATTCTATTAGGACTCATCATAATTTTCTGTTTATATCATTGAATGTATTTGTGGATTGAATTTGAAGCATTGTTTTGTCACTCATTGTTGATGACTGCATGCTGTTTTTATTATTGAATGGGATCGTACTTTTATTTCGTGATTCATGAACGTAGTTTACTTCATGTTAAAGAAAGGATGGATATCATTCATGAGAAAGATGTTCTCACTTTCCACCTAAAGGGCAACGTGAAAGAATACGAATACTGATCCCATCAATCACAAAACTTTTCCAAACTAAAATATCCACGTACGCTCATGAATTATCGCCAAGATCACTCTATTTGTTTACATTTTTTCAGTCAACGAATGTAGAGCGCTTTTCCGCATTCATTTTTCTGTAAACTACTTACTATTTATAATGAGGTGAAATCTGTGATGCAGTTTATTATTGATTTTTAGAGAGAATGTGTGTTGTGACCTGTTTTCCCACGAGCTGGCGCTTACTACATGCCATTGCACTTTCGCTTCATCAATTCATCATAAAAGAAGTACAGTACCATCACTGTTGATCCATGTTGTACAATTGTACATGTTGCACTATTTAATGAGGTATACAGTTTGCCCTTTTTTTGGAAAAAACCCTAAAGTGTTACAAAATTTCAAATCTGATCAATGACTCGAATAAATCCGTATCTTTCCACTGACTGATTAGTCGTAGTGGCCACGGCCAATAAACGTTGAAATTCCTCGATGAGATGAGTCATTTTATGTTAATAAAGAATGCACATTCCATATATTTCTGTCTTTTAGTAATGATGAGACAAGTAGAAAATAAATAAGTTTTTGATTGGCTTTCAGGTTTTGCCGTGGCCTTCCTTGGTTATAATCTCCAAACGTTACAACTACAACAGTCATCTTCAGATGCGAAGTACTCTCCTTGATGTGTCAGCTGAAAAAGTATCAGTTGAAAAAGTTTCAGTTGACACGTTAAGAAGGCTACTTTCACCACGCCACTGAAGATGACCGCAGTTGCAGTTGAAACGTTTGGAGATTATAACCAAAGGAGACCGCGGCAGAAGCCAATCCAAAACATTGACGCCAGCAGTGAAAGCCTACATTCCTATAATAAAAAATAAATAAGTTTGATCGTCAAAACAGCTACTAATCTGAATTTACTTAAGTTATTAGTTTTGTGAATAGTACTGTTAGTAACTATCTCTGATTTCGTACAATTTTTCCAGAAGTTGTACAATTTTGAGGTTGGTAACAATACTATTTGAAATCCCATTGGGGCAAAACTTTCCCATCTACTGAATTTTTGGAATCTTTCTTGTTTTATCAGCTCATCTCAAATCACATGCAGTGCATCTATGTGTCTTTCACCTACGCAAACCTTCTTTTTCTCAACGACTAAATAATAGAATTTCTCAAATAGGTCGAACTTATATAGGTAGTGTCACAAACTAGTGTTCTCTGAAATTCAAATTTAATGTTTAAGGAAGCATGGTTTACTGCTCCTTGACGTCTCCTGATCTTTTAAAGACACCTGCAATCATTATAATTTGACAAATATCTCGGTTGGCCTGGAAATTTTATGACCTAACAAAGATACGTGACATTTTTTCAGATTTTCTTTATTTTTCAACAGTCTACTTTCAACTCTACATACTTCTTCCAGCGATGCTCCCATATCTGTAACCCGTCCAAATAGTACTCGGCGTCTTTCTCTGAAAAATAATGGTTTGCGGAGGTGGATTGCCTCTTTTGACAAAAATATCTGTCCTCCGAGGATTTATTTTTCTGCAAATGTGGCCGTTTTTCTGCAAGTTCTGCCTTCAGCTTGTTATGTAATGATGCGTAGTATGCTCCTGTAATGGTTTATCATTTCTGAAGATATTCGATTAAAATAACTCCACGACTATCCAATAAAGCAGTCGCCATCACTTTCCCAAACGAATAAACAGTTTCTGCTTTTGTTAGAGCCGCTTTCCCTTTTGCATTCCACTGTCTGGATTAAATGTTTGTTTCGGGCGTATAATGTTGTATCCTACACTGCGTCAACAGAGCGTTGAAAATGTTCATTCAAACACGTTTTTGGTTTAACGTGAGCAAACGCGGCACCCAACGTGCAGGCAGTTTTCTCTTGTTCAAATGTTGATTTGATATATGACGAATACGTTCTTCTGACATGTTGATAACCTCTGATATTTCTCTCACTTTGGTTCGGCAGTCATTTAGCACTATTTGGTGAACTTTGGCAATGTTTTCGTTCATTGTCTCCCAAGCTCTTACGGCTACGTTTGAATTTAGCTGAGTCCCCATACACAAAATTCAACTCATCTTTGATTTGCGTAGGTGTATTGCCTTTCAAAAACGAATATTCAATGGCAGCTCTATACTCGATTTTGTCCAAAAAGACTGAAACTTTGGTGAGTAAGTGTCAACAGATGAACAACGAAATTCACTACCTTTTGTTTACGAGTATTGAGCTGGGAAACTTTTCAGACCACTCTCGTATATCGGTTTATTGCTGTCCAAATCCCACTTTAAGAGCTATCAATTTTTCAACTGAAAGCTTTTTGGGACCACTCTTTGACGAGTGTTATCATATTTAATTGTTATCGATTCATGGATACACATAGACTAACCTGCGAATAGTGAAAACCCAGTAGTGCAAAACCAGTTGGAAATTCTTCTAACTGATTGGTGAGATATCTTCAGAGAATGCCTTATGTGCTAAATATCTATTTGACTCAGCCTCTTATGGATTTACCTCACTTTTTGTCTTATCTTTCTTTCCATCTCTCTGATTTTTTATTTCTTGTCAGCAATACCCTCCCCAACTATAAAACTTTTGGAATTGTCTTCAGCACCTTGAAAATCGTCTTGAAATTCTTCCTCAATCTTCCTGGATTCAAACATGAAATACATACAATTTTCTATGGAAGCTGAACTGACTTTGGCTTATTTGGCTTCATATTGTTTTCGTTTTTGAGATTCATTCACAGACTTACTATGGTGTCCAGCAATATAAATTTTTTTTCAGAACTGATTCATAATGCTATTATTATATAAAAACCTAGTTATCAGAAATAAAAAAAGCATAAAAATCATTTCAAATGCTCCAGCATTAGACTACTGCCAACCGTTGTTCAGTTCAAGGGGAAGTTTGTTGTTAATCCTGGTATAGAATTCTTATTGTACATTTACGATATTGTTAGCCTTTTTCAAAATTGTATGTCTATGTTATATTTATTATTGATTTATATTTTTATACAAACATTATGTAACGTAGTTGAATAAATGAATCTATATATCTATCTACTCAACTACGTTCTTTGAATACTAAGGAATTTTTCAGAGTTATAGGTTCATAAATAACATAAGGTTCAACTATGATTTTGAATAATCTCTTTACCATTCCAAATTTTCAGCAAAGTTTTTCTGCAATTTTGAGTTTAGTCTTGGCCACAAAAAATTCATGACTATTTGAACATTTTTTTTCAACTATGCCTTAACCCGTATTTATTGAATCAGTGTTACATCTTGAGAACAATTTTGAAAATTGCTCTGGATACATACATTTTTCTTACACAAAATGAAAGTAAAATGCAACTTCCAATTGAAACCAGACGAAATTTTCAAACCATGTAGTTATTGAAAAATTACAGATAGAAATACGTCCAAAAAACGTCCAAAAATGAAACCAACATGAAATGAGATGCTTGTGCTTCAAATAACCCCCTTTGATATTGAAATTGTTGATACTTACCTTGCTAATTTTTCTTTGAGACACTTGCTGATTTTCCCGTCTTCGATTTGAAAATATCGAATGAGTTGTTGGAACAGATCTGTAAATAGTGAATGGTTGAATTCCTAATTACTAAAGTTTTGACCCAATTTGCTTTATCAGTTCAGCCCTGAACAAATTTATTTGTACTATCAAGTCATCCTTGACTTTGATCTCTTTACGACTCGTTTGATTAAATTATATTTTTACCAAACACCATAACACTGACGTTATTGACCTATTTACGATTCATTTTGGTCAAGTTTCTTGTTTTATAATTGTATCTTTGATCATATAAGAAATAAAATGGTTACTAGACAATTCTAAAATAAATATCACGTGCAACTCCATGTGCCAACACATGAGGAGAACCACGTGACAATTTGATGATATGAAAGGGAAACATCACTTATATATACAGAGTTACATTTCCATTATT
Organism: Leptinotarsa decemlineata; assembly: GCF_000500325.1. Classification (NCBI taxonomy): domain Eukaryota; kingdom Metazoa; phylum Arthropoda; class Insecta; order Coleoptera; family Chrysomelidae; genus Leptinotarsa; species Leptinotarsa decemlineata. The sequence goes on along the minus strand of NW_019291452.1, from coordinate 23,889 downwards.
CATGGTGAAATGAATCAAATATGCGATAAAATATGAAAAGAAATTGGAAATTCATTAGATGAGGATTCAATTCAGGAATGAAAGATAAAAGATTTGGATAAATCAACGTTTTGGATTTTCACAAGTTGCTTCAAAATTCTTGAAGGGTTTGTCAGAAATCACTACATTTATAGATTCATCCCGATAAGGTAATGCATGAATTTAATATAATTTTTGTAGTTTACCAGTAACTTTATTGAATAATGTTAGCCATCAGAGAAGACAACGAAGAAATCTATAGGTTTATGTCTAGACTACTTTAGAATCCACAGTCATATATATATCAGCAGTCTGCAGCAAAGTACAGCTGCCCATCTCTTCAAGGTTCAACTACACTTTTTGAGAACTCGTTCTTTTCGAGAAAGGCGTCTTTGTTGAATGAACTTCCAGAGACGGTTTTTCAAAAACTAATGTAATCTATTGCGATTCCAGTATTTGAAAGATTCTCCGCTAGCATTTCCTTTAAAAATAAATCAATTGTATTTAACGATTCTCTTCTCAAAATTTGACTGTATATTCTGGTATAAGGACTTCAAAAAACCATGAATTACTATAAAAGCTGTTAAAAAAAATCAACATACTGAAAGGAAGAACTTTCGACAAATAGACGGATGAAATATTCAATTATTTCATATTTTATTATATTATTTTCGGCTAGCCTTATATTGAAAAGAATAAGATTTAATCCACTTGCAGATAATGATTCCATAGAGAACGTATCTAAATGAATATACCTACTGTAATATTCGTATTAGAACAGTTTTTGAATGTTTCTCAATGAAGAACTCAATGTTTCTTTCAGGATGCCATTTCTTCTTGAACAACACTCTTTGAGTTCGAATAGAAGTCCTCAACCATCCGCAGAGAAATAATTTTGGAAAATATGTTATCAACTTAGATTTTTTTGATAAACAATGTTTTATTCCCAAGAAACCTTTATGGAATGACAAATGGGAATAATATTCGCATATTTGACACATTACAAAGAATAGCAGATATTGTTAAAAATTAATTTATATGTAACTTGATTATTCTGACCTTATGGAACAACAACAATTACCGCATTTTTTACAGACTAAACAGTATATTCAGCCCAATATTTATCTTTCCTTCTTGAGGTTGAAAGTGGGATCAATACCTCTTGGATATAGAGAAAAGTTAATTTAACCTTATAATTCTGGAGAATCAATCAAGTTATTCAATAGTTTGTACATAAACGAATATTTTGAAGTTCTGGAATTATTTTGAAGTTCTGGAATTATCATTTTCTCACAAACTCGAAAAGTCTACCATAAGTCTATCGAATTCAGTTTCAAATTCCTTATCCCGCTGAACCAATGATGGGGAGAAACATTGCATCCGTGATTACTCGGAAGAAAACAGCGGTGACGAACGAACCATCAATACCTACAACAAAATTAGACCAGTGATACATTCTTCAGTTAAAACCCTTGACCCTAATGAGTTGAAAAATATTGGCTACACCAGTTTCATGAATAGTGTAATCCAATGTTTATCAAACACGTGATGAATTCAGGAATATTTAATAAAATGAATAGATGGAGGATACCAATACTACTATTTCTAGTATGGAGCGTGCTTTAACCAAAGCGTTGCAGAAGTTATTAAGGAATTGTGTAAAGAAGATTCATCTGATAAAGCAGTGAACACAGACTCCTTAAAACGTCAGATTCAGAGTTTCCATAGGGCAAGCGTAACAGGATGCCCAGGAAGGTTTACTTGCTGACGTTATAATAATTGATCAGAAACCTAAACCGATCTTAACGGAGATTGACGAAGAATTGAGAGACGGCGATAAAGTTCAAGAGTAATGGCTGAGATATTCGAGTATATATAACTTTAAGATTGTAGATAATTTCGTTGGTCAGACAAAATCTACGATGAAGTGAACACACTGTGAACACTCATCAGTAACCTTCGATTCTTCTTGGGACTTGTCACTCCCTTTACCACAAAAAACTGGCCAATTGAGTTTGATACAATGCTTGGATTCCTTCACAATAGAGGAAATTTTGGAGGGACATGAAAATCCGATGTGTTCGAGTTATGAACAAAAACGGAAATGCACAAAGTCTCTAACAATCTAGAAGTTTCAGTAATTCATGTGACTCCTTATCGTTATAATCTATATGAACTTTCAAATCAGTGGGTCCACTCACACTAGACTTCACACAGCATACTGCAGACATCCCTATACTAGCACGTGGAACGAATACAACGATTCACACGTGTCACCAATTCCACTAAAATCGCCCGTGAGTGGAGATGCATACGTCCTCTTTTATGAAAAGGAGGAAACGAGTTCGCACGTTTGAGACACCTGAGAGAATATTTCTTTTAGCGTTTTGAAATGTTATTTTAGACGTGTTGATTCGAATGTAATGTCAAATTCAATTGTGGAATATGAGCGATATTCAATTCTTCTCGACCTCAAAGTGTCAATATTCAACGTATAGCATGAATCTTGATTGTTTGTTTTTCTTTCAGGATATGAACCATCAGTTCTCAGAATCATAAATTTCAAAAGTGTCTTCTGGACATTCTCACTGGCTATCTGATGAATTCGTAAAAAGGAGACTAGGGGATACTAGTATATTAAACTAACGCTCCGCACTGGTGCAATGCTGATACTGAATATAAATTGAGAAACAGTGGTGACTTCATTTCACGAACGCCCCTCTTTTCCCTGCAGCTGGCGCCCCAGGTGAAACATTTGATATTACTTTCTTATCGCACATCTACAACATAAAATGAACATACATACAAAATTTCAGCCTCCGAAAATAAAGTGGTACGGAAAAACAGTAATGAAAAGGTAACTTTATTTTATGAACACTCCTTTTCTTCCGCGGGTGGCGCCCCAGGTGGTATATTTAAAAATATTTTCTCATTGCACATCTACAGTCATAGAGCGATACAGTGGAGAAAAGGTAATTTTCATATGGAAACGCCCCCCTTCTATACTCAGGAGGGTCGCCCCAGTTGGAATATTTGCAAATTATCTTTTATTGCACATCTACAACATAAAACGAAAATACATAAACAATTTCAGTCTCCGAAAATATAGGTGTTCGGAGGAACAGTGATGAAGAGGTAATATTTATATATAAACGCGCTTCTTTTACCCCCACAGGGGGAGTCAGTTAGGATATTTGAAAATTATTTCCCATTCAATAACTAAAAAGCAACTTCATACCAAATTTTAGCTTTCTAGTACTCACCAGTACGGAAAAGCAGAGATGAATGAGAGAATGAGTTTTATTTAGTGACTTTGGCATTTATAAGTATAGATTTCAAATCTAAAGTAAGCGTAATGAACTATCTTCATAGTTTTCACATTGATAATGTTCCTACATTTTCTTATAATAAATCCTTATAATTTCAAGGCTTACACTATTTTCGGTTCTGAATGTTTATTGAAACTCATTTGATCTTTATCAATTTTTACTATCGTCAATTTCATAAGAATATGACAGTGTTGAATGTTTCTCTTCTGGTATAAAATGATTCCACTTCAGCCATTAAGATACAAATTGGTCTGATTACACATATTTTGAGTGATATACAACTTTTTCTGTATATACTCACAACCATGAATATTTACAACTGACGAGAACATTGAACATCAATAAAGCATTCGCAAATACTAGAAAGAAAAGTGGATCCAAGTTAGATCCCTGAGGAACTTCCGAAAAAAATTTATATATTCGTAGATTGAAAGAACAAAGTGATTTCGCATCTATTCGTAGTCGAAAAATAATTCACATCTACCAGAATATTACCACACAGAGTCCGATTTATATGGCTTCACCGTTGAAATTATAAGAAGTGAGTTGGTACCAAAATTATTCTGAATGAATTTAGAAAGTAGTTCATTCACAGTTCAATGAACATACGCACTTTGAGTATAACTGAAACTTTACCAGACAAGTTTTACAGTTTCTTCACATAGATTTCAGCCAATATATTAGTTACTTTATTACCGATCTCTCTGAATCGGATGTTTCATTATTTGCCAATTTGCTATCTATGCAATGGAATCAAAGCGGGCCTCAAGCATTTACTAATTCGTTTTAATCATAGGGTTAACGATCAGAGGCACTTAAATAACTGAATTTTTGTTCTTATATTCCAGATGAAACATGGTGATATTATGATATAAATAATTGTGTACCTACTGCTAGTTTTTATCAAGTTGGATGTAAGTATCGAATTAAACAATTCTAGTTACAACTTTCTGGTCTCATGAGTTTTTGTTGTATCGTTTGGTGCTGGTTAGGTGATGTTTTAATGATGGTGTCGCACAATTTGATGAACTCAAAGGCAGACTGATAAAGGCACGTACTGAAGTACTTAATATCAGGGCCGGACTCCTTATTAAGGAATTGTGTAAAGAAGATTCTTCTGATAAAGCAGTGAACACAGACTCTTTCAAACGTCAGATTCAGAGTTTCCATAGGGCATGCGTAACAGGATGCCCAGGAAGGTGTACATGCTGACGTTATAATAATTGATCAGAAACCTAAACCGATCTTAACGGAGATTGACGAGGAATTGAGAGACGGCTAAAAAGTTCAAGAGTAATGGCTGATATATTCGAGTATATATAACTTTAGGATTGTAGATAATTTCGTTCATCAGACAAAATCTACGATGAAGTGCACAAACTGTGGACAGTAACCTTCGATTCTTCTTGGGACTTGTCACTCCCTTTACCACAAAAAACTGGCTAATTGAGTTTGTCACAATGCTTGGATTCCTTCACAATAGAGGAAATTTTGGATGGACATGAAAATCCGACGTATTCGAGTTACAAACAAAAACGGAAATGCACAAACAATCTAGAAGTTTCAGTAATTCATGTGACTCCTTATCGTTATAATCTATATGAACTTTCAAATCAGTGGGTCCACTTACACTGGACTTCACACAGCATACTTTAGGCATCCCTATTCTAGAACGTGGAACGAATGCAACGATTCACACGTGTCACCAATTCCACCAAAATCGCCCGTGAGTGGAGATGAATACGTCCTCTTTTATAAAAAAGAGGAAACGAGTTCGCACCTTTGAGACACCTGAGAGAATATTTCTTTTAGCGTTTTGAAATGTTATTTTAGACGTGTTGATTCGAATGTAATGTCAAATTCAATTGTGGAATGTGAGCGATATTCAATTCTTCTCGACCTCAAAGTGTCAATATTTAACCTATAGCATGAATCTTGATTGTTTGTTTTTCTTTCAGGATATGAACCATCAGTTCTCAGAATCATAAATTTCAAAAGTGTCTTCTGGACATTCTCACTGGCTATCTGATGAATTCGTAAAAAGGAGACTAGGGGATACTAGTATATTAAACTAACGCTCCGCACTGGTGCAATGCTGATACTGAATATAAATTGAGAAACAGTGGTGACTTCATTTCACGAACGCCCCTCTTTTCCCTGCAGCTGGCGCCCCAGGTGAAACATTTGATATTACTTTCTTATCGCACATCTACAACATAAAATGAACATACATACAAAATTTCAGCCTCCGAAAATAAAGTGGTACGGAAAAACAGTAATGAAAAGGTAACTTTATTTTATGAACACTCCTTTTCTTCCGCGGGTGGCGCCCCAGGTGGTATATTTAAAAATATTTTCTCATTGCACATCTACAGTCATAGAGCGATACAGTGGAGAAAAGGTAATTTTCATATGGAAACGCCCCCCTTCTATACTCAGGAGGGTCGCCCCAGTTGGAATATTTGCAAATTATCTTTTATTGCAGATCTACAACATAAAACGAAAATACATAAACAATTTCAGTCTCCGAAAATATAGTTGTTCGGAGGAACAGTGATGAAGAGGTAATATTTATATATAAACGCGCTTCTTTTACCCCCACAGGGGGAGTCAGTTAGGATATTTGAAAATTATTTCCCATTCAATAACTAAAAAGCAACTTCATACCAAATTTTAGCTTTCTAGTACTCACCAGTACGGAAAAGCAGAGATGAATGAGAGAATGAGTTTTATTTAGTGACTTTGGCATTTATAAGTATAGATTTCAAATCTAAAGTAAGCGTAATGAACTATCTTCATAGTTTTCACATTGATGATATTCCTACATTTTCTTATAATAAATCCTTATAATTTCAAGGCTTACACTATTTTCGGTTCTGAATGTTTATTGAAACTCATTTGATCTTTATCAATTTTTACTATCGTCAATTTCATAAGAATATGACAGTGTTGAATGTTTCTCTTCTGGTATAAAATGATTCCACTTCAGCCATTAAGATACAAATTGGTCTGATTACACATATTTTGAGTGATATACAACTTTTTCTGTATATACTCACAACCATGAATATTTCCAACTGACGAGAATATTGAACATCAATAAAGCATTCGCAAATACTAGAAAGAAAAGTGGATCCAAGTTAGATCCCTGAGGAACTTCCGAAAAAAATTTATATATTCGTAGATTGAAAGAACAAAGTGATTTCGCATCTATTCGTAGTCGAAAAATAATTCACATCTACCAGAATATTACCACACAGAGTCCGATTTATATGGCTTCACCGTTGAAATTATAAGAAGTGAGTTGGTACCAAAATTATTCTGAATGAATTTAGAAAGTAGTTCATTCACAGTTCAATGAACATACGCACTTTAAGTATAACTGAAACTTTACCAGACAAGTTTTACAGTTTCTTCACATAGATTTCAGCCAATATATTAGTTACTTTATTACCGATCTCTCTGAATCGGATGTTTCATTATTTGCCAATTTGCTATCTATGCAATGGAATCAAAGCGGGCCTCAAGCATTTACTAATTCGTTTTAATCATAGGGTTAACGATCAGAGGCACTTAAATAACTGAATTTTTGTTCTTATATTCCAGATGAAACATGGTGATATTATGATATAAATAATTGTGTACCTACTGCTAGTTTTTATCAAGTTGGATGTAAGTATCGAATTAAACAATTCTAGTTACAACTTTCTGGTCTCATGAGTTTTTGTTGTATCGTCATCAGTTTTCAAGAAAAAATAAAAAAGTTATTACCTACACACACGTGAGCCAAGTAACAATGACCTAAAAACGCCGAAGTGAACTCCCACGATCATCTCAACTTTTTTCGGTTTATGCAGAAATACTTGTATTGCGTTGCGATGAAACTGATGAATGGATAAACAAGAATCGACAGAAATATCCTTTATTGTCGAAGTGACAGTCATAATTTTTTTTCCACCATACTGGTAGTGAGAACTCCTAATAGTACTTTTTCATAAATATTTTTGTCCGTGGAATGAAAAAGTAGCAGCGATCAGTTATCTCAGCAGAAGTCACATTCATCATGAAATAGTTTTAGGAGCTGAACATTATCTCTTATCAAACAAGTATAATCAATATCCAATTATCTCAAATGCATTCAATTTATAGGATTGGTAATGTCAATGCTGCAAAAGCACGTGAAATCAATCAAGAACGATATCCAAAGAGACAGATTCCATCAGAAATATTCTTGAAAAGATTATAAACAATGAGTAGTTCATGCACTATTACCAAGCGATGGTCCTAAGCGGTTGGATGGACTTTTGTCGGTGATTCCTTCGGACTATTGTACACAATCCCAACTTTACATCTGATGTTTTTGTCACAGATGAGGCAAGTTTTTCATGGTATATTATTATATTCTTTCATAATGATCATTTCTGGAATAGCATGAAAATTCTCATGCTATTGTAGAAACTGGATTTCAACAGGAGTTTTCAATAAATACTTGTCAGGAATCATTAGTGACAAACTCATAGGGCCAAATTTTTGCCCTATCTGACTCAATTATATTACTGTCACTCACTGTCGAGTCTATTAGGAGATGTACCTTTACTGGTACGAGAAATATGTAGTTTATGCATCAGACGGAGCACCTGTTCATTTCAGTCGTACTGTTCGTGAGTAGCTTATAACACTTTTGCTCAATAGTGGATAAGTCGTGAGGACCCCAGCCTTGATCAACACAATTTCTGGACTTGAATCCGCTGGATTATTTTTTTGGGAACAGCCAAATAAGTTTTTCAAGCAAAGCCATTGATGTGAATAATTCAAGAGACATAATTATGAATAGTTCTAAAGTCATTCGCAATACCCCAGGAATTTTCGGACGTATGCGATAATCGATGAGGAGGAGAGTCAATTCTTGTATTGCAACTGATGTTTCAAATTTTCTGTATCTGTATCTGTAGAGTAGGGAGGATGAGTGTAGACTCACAGCACTTAGGCCACATGTGACCCATGGTACATCCTCTCGAGGAGTTGCCCTCCTAGATCATCGTCCATCCTGTCCTTTCCAGGAAGGTGAACAGATCACTAGGAGACATCTCCTTCATATTGGCAGGTATAGGCCAAGACTTGCCGAATACACACTCTCTTTGGCAACCTTGAGGTATCTCACGGTGACCTCCGCGAAGTTTTTGGAAGGTGCAGCGACATTACTGTCATTGCGCGGCTTTTTCAACCTTCTTGGGGTTCCTACCGTGGAGGTGCACAAGTGAAGGGGCTTTCCTGCAGGGGCAGCCGGTTCCTTGCCTTTATTCAAGGCGGAGCTCTTGGCGACAGCCGCAGGAAGTACTCTTGCTGTTGGAGGTGATCTGCTATCTGCAAATCGGTAGATTGGGGTGGACATTTCTGTTTATTCCCAGCCATCGCCTTAGATTGAGGTGAGCACTTCTATCCAGCCTCGGGATTGGTTTTTGTTTTTGTTGTTTCTATTTTTGTATTGTTTCATTCATGTGTGTTCCCACGAGTAGCAAGGGAAGAGTTGGACACCTCTGGCAGAGCCCCGCATTACCAGAGGCTGATTACAATGAGGTTTCGCCCAGTTCCCCAAGGGAATCCATTCGTGACCGCATATCACCCTGCGGCCATTCAGCTATAGGCACGATTCCTTACACGTTAACTTGGGTAGGCTG
>NW_019291452.1:0-14552 GCF_000500325.1 Leptinotarsa decemlineata | reverse complement strand
AAGCATCATTATGTTTGCTATCTGCCTGCGTCTTCAGAATTGGACAACATTCAAGGTGTCAAAGGAGTTTTGAAATGTAACACATCGATATAAGTATTGAATGATTTTGTAGCTCTTTTTTCATTTCAACACGCTTTTATCAGCTTCACCCGTATGTATGTATGTTTGTTTGCCAGTTTGTTTATTTGTAACTCTCCTTTTCATTTCATATTGATTCCCGTTTGAATACTCAGGATCTGTATTTGACAGAATTATCAACATTATTGCTTGATCTATTTGCGGGCAGATGACGCTGCACGTAACCTCCTTGATATAATTTGAACTTACTTCACATGTATTTCTTCTTTTGAAAAAAGTTTTTTTTTATTAACACGGGCTTGGTAGCTGATTTTCAGGCTCCCTCTCTGGAATCGGAAAATATCAGTGGTCATTTTTCTAAACAATAAACGGCTGATAAAATAAATATAGTTTAAAAAGACTAAAAAACACGCTTTTATAGCATACGAAACTATAAAATAAATAAAAAAATAAATATAGTTTAAATAAATGAGCTTAAAACAATAACGAACGAGAAATACTAATATTATTGTGAAAAAAGCATGGACGCTTTGTGCCATATTTTTTTATATCAAGCAACCGTCACTTTTTTCACAATAATACTAATATTTTTCATTCGTTTTAGGCTTATTTGATTTTTGTTTTGACTTTTTATTTTGATATTCTTCAAAAGCGTGTTTTTTAGTATTTTTCAACTACATTTATTATATATTAGATAAAGAAGTTCGCGCTGGTTATGCCTACCTTTGAAATTTGAAATTCAATTACCTCATGCAATGTGTTAATTGAAGAATCTAATCAGTACGTTAGTTACCGTAAGCATTTCATGCACATTTCAATTACCTTTAACAAATACAATTCCAATCAATGTTTTCAAAGGGACTGATGATGGTGTAAAAGATAATGAACCGATTACAAGCTTTCTGAAAAATACTTTCGAGAAATGAAAAATGCAATGAGTTGAGGGTTACGAATTCTACATTAGCTACATAGGTGTTCGATAGGGTTCTGTTTTGGGTCCAATATTATTTCTGCTATACAATAATAATGTTGGAAATCTATGTGAAAATGTATTACATTGGGACACGTAGTAATGAACCAATCCAGTCTTTGGCAACGTGGACATATGACAACTCACGATTTTTCAATGTGGATAAGATAAATGTGAATTTATCAACATCTAGATTGGAAAGTACATTGTTCGAGTTTTATATAAGCGTTTCATTCGTAGTGTTATCTTCTGAAAAATTTAGGAACAGTACTTACATATTCTCAATTGCTGATGGTGTATTATGGGCAAGTGGAGAGTCGTATNCCCTAAAGAGAAATGCTCCAATTCCTGCTCTCTCATGGTCACGGACCATGCAGAGAAGGGGATCCGAACTCCTGACGACTTTACAGGCTGTATCCAGTACCATTCTGTCATGTAGACACTCCAAACTCAAAAGTCCATGGCCTCCCCCTGTTGTCGGGGGAAGTACAATCGTGGAATGAACGATTTTAGATGCAAACTCCTATAGAGATGCATCATTTTTCGGGTCTTTACGTCGAGTTGATACAGCTCCTCCCGAGTCCACTTCACTACTCCAAATGAGTAGAGTAACATTGGAACGGCAAGCATATTTGTTGCAGCGACAGTTCCGATGACCAGATCTGTCAAAGTTTGTGCTGATTCTTGCCGCGTAGAGATTTTTTCACTGCTGCTACCTCTTGTGAGTGGCGTTGTTCCACGCCGAGGTAAGTATACGTCTCTCCGGCATCCAGATAAGATGAGTCCATCTACGAGCTGCACATCCTCTTCGTCGTCCCCGCATCGTCCTCTTTTGAGATGGACCATTGCACATTTGTCTATCCCGAATTTCATTACGATAGCATGCGTGTACTCTTCCACCACCCTCAAGGACTGATGGAGATCCTTCTCTCCAGAGGCATAAAGTTTAAGATCATACATATAAAAAAAGAGGGTGACCTTGTGCCTTCGGTTTCCGTGGGTGCCACAGTTATACCCACATCTATCAATTTAATATTATGTCTCTTGGAAACTGAATTATTATTATTATTTAGCATTTTGAGCGTTTCGTAAGTGAAACTTTTTGATCTCTATTCATTGGTTTAAAAAAAAAACACTTCCATGTGAGATTTCCACTTGAAAGCTCACAAAACCGCGGGCTGTTTGACCACTCGTCAGTGCAAGGTAGTGTCTATCGAATTCCAAGTATCGTTTCTCGAACTACGCTGAAGCGAACAACTAACAACATGTTTATCATCGCTTCATCTGCCCATGAACGAGGTAACCAATCGCATGTCCAAATTCGCCCAATTCCTCTTATGAGGAGAAAACTTCACATAAAGTGAGAGGGCATACTTGGGGACTGACTGAAAATGATAAAACAATTGGTTCAAGCCAGTCTCAACTTACCTACGCTGTACGTAATTGGTAGTGTCACTTTGCATAGACGAGTGGCCAAATAGCCCGAAACCGGTCTGCGTGTTCCAATAATTGAAAATCAATATCGGCAGTTGTCTTGCCAACAGTATATGCAGGAATGACTTGAGTGAATAACCCTGCACCGACACATGTCGGATATAATGCAACGTCCTTCGTGGTATTGGCCAGGGGAGTAGTTGTTTTCTGATAGGTGTCAGTCCATCAACCTACGTTGTAGGTAAGTTGAGACTGGCCTTAATGAATTGTTCTTTCAGATAATTTGATTTACAGCCAGTCTTAAAGTATGTCCACTCACTTTATGTGAAATTATGAATATTACTACCTGCCAAATTCTTAAATGATATTGATTACACAATATTGGACTATTGTGCAAAATAATTTCTGGAAATTTCCATTTCATCTTCTTGGGGTACGAATTCGAACCCACGAGAAAAATAAAATACCGCAACCGTCGTTAGTTATAGTATTTTGACCCTAGTTTGAACATGTGACTGTAATGACTATCATCCATAGCTTTACAGCTTCTATTTGCAGAACTTGTTTCTTTAGCGCGATTTACGCTGGACGAAAAGGTCATTGTAATCGTTTCAATTTTTACTTTTTAAAGGTTACTTGTTCGAGGTAAATGAATTAAATTCATTTCAACGACCAGCAAGTTATTCTCCCGCGCGGTGGTTGCCATTTTAATGAATTCATTAATAATTCAGTTGGAACTTTGAGGTAAAAATGGGTTCGTTAGTGAACTACGTGAATATAATACTTATATAGGAATATAGAAACGACTATGGTAATTTGAATTTTGAAATTCCACTTGTTGAAGTGTTATCGTTTACAAAACGCATCACTTCTCACCTTCTCATTCAAGTAAGTATAGTTGTTTATCAATATTTCATTTAATTATTATTTAATAACTCAAATACTGATCAGGTGCACCAAAATCTACCAATCTACCAACAGGCATGTACTGACAAGTTCTTTATTTATTCGAAGTGACCTCTTTTGTCAACGAAAGAAAAAACTAGCAGAAGAGTCAATTTGATCCAGAAGATTCAAAAATTTCTTTTGGAAATGAACAGTGTTGAATTAATGATTAAACGTATGTTTCTCTGTGAGTTCTGTGAATTCGATTCACCATTCTGAAAATTGTTCTCTCATGAATGTTTTTTAACCTAAGTGAAATAGCGGCCATGAATCTCACGATAATTTGTAACTTAATAATCTATTTGACATCAAACTCGTATCTTTGTCAATTTTAATAGGCCTGATCAAAATTTTATTGATTATATATGCTATATCAATACCTTTTCATTTTTTAATTCGAATTTTTCATACTGGGTTGGCCCAAATATGTTATCGTTTGTATCATAACCATTGTTGATTGCAATCTGTTTTAATAAATTCAGTTCTTCTATAAAATTCCCATTAGATAATGGAACATTTACCCCTGAATATTCTCACTGGTTGATATCTATCTCCCACAGAGATCTTCGTTGTTCCTATTACTCGTAGCTGTGTTTGTTATATCCTATTGAAAAAGTACAGAATACTTTCACATACAATTGTGATTCTTTTCTATCATTTACATAACAATGATTTTTAACGCGTGTGTTATGTCATTCTTCAACCTAAAACGCCATGTTAAACCTAAAACATCTTTAAGACCAGATGTACATTTTTTCCTCCTGGAGCGTAGACTGCAATCACCCAAATGTGGTAGATAATGGATGATTGATATCTTCGCACATTCTGAAGCTATAGTTTTCATGAGCACAATGGCTGGTGGCAAAAGAGTCAGACATTTTTTGATATCTGAACAAAAGCTTGGTGATGTCATTGATAAAATGTTAAAACATATTATCTGACTGCAACTCTTTGGAATTGGCATATGTCCTTTCTTGTGAACAAGGGCGCTCTTACCTGCAACAAATCATTTCCAAATTTGCCATTGATTGATAATTTCAAGATTCATGCCATGTGATTATTTCTAGATTTTTCTAATCAAACAGTATTAGTTCATCTCTCATGGTGCTTTCAACTGCTTACTAGACAAAGTTTCGAATTACACTAGAACTGAAGAGTCTTGGTTGAATGGCTGCTGGTACTTTAAATAACGTTTCAGAACATCCAAGGCCCAATTCTCCCATGAATATAATGTTTACATAAAGTTGATATTGTTGTGAATATTTCAGATAATTAGTTTTGAATGATTGTCCTTATGTTATGCAAAAGAGGTAAGACAGTGTGAATATTTATCCAGAAGGCTATAGAAAGGCTATGGACATTTATTCGAAGAAAGAATTGTAGACACATAAATAATACACATGTTTCCTCTTCAAAAGGTCTTTTACATAACCATGAATGAATAATCAGTATCAGTATTTTAAACTAGCTACTATAAAGAAAAATTCGTTTCACGAAACTACTCCATCAACATCTGCAAGTGTAGGAACAACCATTAAAAGAATTTCATTTATGTTAATGATGTGTGCACACGTGAACGTTAGGCAAGCCTTCGGCGGTTTCAAGATAATTCGAAACAAAATGCCAATATATTTTTTTCAGTTGCGTAGCAAAGAATCGTTGAACCCCAGAAGTGGTTGGCCTTAGATTTTCATAAAAATGATCACATTGCACCCGCGGTAATCGACCTCAGCTGATCCCGTGCTGATGTCCCTCTCGTCTACCGATTGATATAGACAATGAGGAGGCGCTCGAAGGCGTTGAGAATAATCAATTTGTTAATTGTTTTAACTAGTCAACATTCCACTGAGAAAGCCGTTCTCGTAATTGATGATTGTTGTGAATGCAATTATCATATCTCGTGTTTCGAGCCGATAACATTTCAAAAACCAAATTTTTGACCGAAGTGTAAGTTATATACAGAGTAGTTAGAAAGCGGACTAAGAAGTGCAGTGACATTTTGTAACCTAAGACCATATTATAACGAATATATCGTATATGAGTATGATCAACGAAGTCTTCTCTCTGGAATTCCTTAGAAACAGCTCCTCCCATTTTACACTTTTCTTTTTGAAAAAATTAATCAATACAACAACAGATTATTGAATATTCACGTAATAACTTCAGGACCAACTTCAAAGTTGTTTTTGATTGATATACTGATAATGAAACTGATGAATCTTAGGCAAACCACAGACATATAAGTTGTACTCCCATCGACTATTGATTGGAAAAATACATCCTTCAAATACAAGTTAAGAAATATTTTTGAAAAGAAGCCAAAAGAAAGTAGGTTTATTAGTTACTGGGTAACAAAATATTGCTTAAAATCAAGCAGAAAGTCAAGAGAATCATTTAATTGAACAATGAGTAGATAATTACTTCCATGATGCACTTGTCGTAGCAGAGGATATTGATGTGTAAGTGGCATTGATGGATTCAGTACCTGATGATGAAGAACTGTTTTTAACCAGTAATAAATAATGCCTTACAACGAGTTTGTTTGAATAAAGCCATAATGATGAAATATCCTGATATTACAATAAATAATCTTTTTCCATTGCATGCATTTACTGGATGTGTTTCATGTAGTAGAATGTAGTAAACACTTTCATGGTTAAGTACCATGTGAAGGAGTACTTTTTGATGAAAGTATTGATTGTATTCTTACAATATAGCTACTGTACACAACTGCCAAAAACTTGAATGAACTGCGAATGAAACATCTTATGGCATTAGCTGCCAAACATCAAGAACTACTATTTTGAATATACAGCACTTAGGTACTCTACCGACATCAAATTGAAATATTGTAAGGACATCTGTGAGCAATAGCGTATTATATTCACCTGAGAAAAAGACGCAAGTATCACAATAATTAACTCTGATTTCCCTAATTCCCTATAGAACCCTTAGGTCGTCACATCTGATAGAAGGTGCAGCGAAACAGCATATCAAATGAATAATAGAGTTGGTAAAAAATGTCTTCAAACTATTCCAAATGAGGCAATTTATAGCTGTTTCTTTGATTTTTTCAAGGCATGTCACCTCCGATTGAATATTCGATTGAAGTATAATTTATATCCACAACAAGTACTGTCACCAAACACTACAATTACAATACTCTTCTCGACGCGGGTGACACCCACAAAGTTGGCGCCTCCAGAAGATGAAATAGATTTCTTCTTCTCTTACAGATTCATCTTCTTCACTTTCCATATGAATATCAACTAGACCTAAATCTTCATCCAGTCGGTATTGCCTTCGCACTCGCACATTTCAGAAAACGGAATCTGTTCGACTGACATATGCATGGAGAAGAGCTCTGGTGCACAAAGGCTGATGCAAGCAACAAGCTCTCATGCACTGCCTGAATTGTCCCATCGAAAAGCTTATGGTGATAACTTCAAGCCACCACCGTCAGTGAGTTATGTCCTGATTTCACTTGAAACACTGGAGACATGAAGTAAGCAAATGAACGCTTTCAAGTTAGTCCTGACATATTCGGAGAATGACAATGTAGTCCAGAATTTAGCCAAAGCGTCTAGTAGCGTATCACGATGCTACCGGAAAAACCATAGGTAAACTAAATTGAGGATATTTCAATCTTAATATATACTGAACTCACATCTAAATGATTATTATGTTAGTGACCCATGTTGGTCACTAATATAATACGACAACAAAATATATCTGCATCTGAACAAGCATGTAAATATACGCTCTCAAAATCTTCATACTTAGGCATATTCATTTTTATTTTTGAAAAATATCAAAGTACTTTTTATGAGAAAACGGTTGATAATACATAAACAGTTTTTACCTATAACTCTTTCTGTGTAGAATTCTTGGTAACTAAATTTTCTCGTAATTCTCTATATAAATAGGAAAGCAGGAACAAAGAGATTGAAACTGTTTCCACACTTTCATCACGAAGCAAACTGGAGATTTGTTTGTAAATTTGGCAGGGGACTAAAATTATTTATACTTATGTTCAGAAATGCTTATAATATGTATTATAATGAACATTGGATTACCGTTTGAGTTTATTCGCCATAATTCACCAATACGAACCTGCCTCTCGCGAGAAAG
Organism: Leptinotarsa decemlineata; assembly: GCF_000500325.1. Lineage (NCBI taxonomy): Eukaryota > Metazoa > Arthropoda > Insecta > Coleoptera > Chrysomelidae > Leptinotarsa > Leptinotarsa decemlineata. Next base: position 6,994 of record NW_019291452.1, on the reverse strand, counting down.
AAACCCTTACGACTTACGATTGTAAGAATACTATTTGAACCTACCTGGTAGTCCGTCCTAACTAACCGCAGAGTCGGCAGAATCATATCGTGTGTCTTCGATGCGTTAAATAACAGTGCCTTCGTTCCGAGTTACAGAATGGTAAGACTCGATTATTTGCTTACTCATTAGAATTTAATTTATTTTGTTAATAAATCATTGAACTTCATAAATGCATTGGGGTGAATAACTTGGGGGTGGACGACTTGTTGTTCATTTGTTTATCGTTTCAGATAAATGTGTTGTGTTATTTTGAAGTAAGGTGTCTTGTGTCTAGCGTCTGGATACATCGACCTTGAATTTTAGTTTTGGATAATCGGATGAATACCGGGGTCAATGAACAATTTTTTTTTAATTATTTGGTTGAAAGTATTGACGGTTAATTCATTTGGTTTATTGGTCAACGGCTAATTGTTCCATATGTACGGGTGGTCTCAAAAGTACCCGGCCAAACAAAGAAAACACAAAAAAAATTGAAAAAAATGTATTTATCTTCCAACATAATATCCTTGCAACTCCATACACTGTTCCTAGCACAATAAGTTCGATACTGAATTCCATTAGTTTGGACTTCCATTGTCTAATATTATATAAAATGATTTGAAATCCCTTAAAGAATCAATACAAATGACAAATTAAAAACAATAGCGGATAATAATAATTATATTAAGCGAAAAACCCCAGAAATGAAATTATAGTGTAATGAAATATAAGTAAAAAATAAAACAATTAAACAAACAATAAGAAACAATAAAAAATAAGCCAAGTTACTTCACGACGTTTCGATTGTTAGTATCCACAATCGTCTTCGGGTGATGACTGGACTGATTCCTCCGAGAGATGACTATTTCTGGTAATCATCAAGACTGATACGAAGGAAGTTCTCGAGTAGAAACTAAACACCATCAAAAATGATCTTCAATGGAATGGCTACTCCAAAGCGGTGGTGGAAAAGACTTTGGCTGAAAAGCAAGAGCCTCGCAGGGAAGAGAAGTCGTCATAACCAGTGCTTGCACTTACCTTTTTTTTACCTTGGGAGCTGTCTGACTTGTCCATTTAGTCCAAGTCTTCAGTTGCACTTCCCTACATCAGAGGATTATAGGAAAGGATAAGAAGAATTGGGTCCAAGTACAACATCAGAACCTGCTTCGTATCTGGAAACAATATCCGTAGCAGCTTCACGAAAACCAGGCCATCAAACGCGGACTGCGATTTCAAGAATTGCATGTACCGGATTCCCGGAAATTCGCACTCACACGCAATTCAATTTCGGAGCACAAGAAACTCACACAGCGAGGGGAAACCAGCAAACAGGAATAGCAGAGCATGTTTGGACCCATCAACATAACATCGAGTGGTTCCAAGCTGAGATCATACACAGGGAGGAATACTGGTTTAGAAGGAAATTTAAAGAAGCCGCATACATGTTGTCCAACAATGTATTTAGCCAAAAGATAGCATAGAGATAGGCAACATATGAAAATATAAAATGAAGCGAAAAATAGCCAAGGCCCCCCAAACGGTCATCTCACGCTAAATCGGTGAAGCGGAAAGAGGAGAAAATGAAAGTACTCGAATGACTCATAAATACTCATCTCTCGGAGGAGTTAGTCTGTCATCACCCGAAGACGATTGTGGATACTAACAATCGAATCTCTCAATTTTTATTTTTTATTGTTTGTTATTCTTTGTTTAATTGTTCTATTTTTTTCTTATATTTTATTCCACTATTGATTTCATTTCAGGGTTTTTTGCTTGATATAATTGTTATTTTCAACTAATTTTTTTTTTAATATTTCATTTGTATTTTTTCTTTTGGGGATTTCAAATCATTTTATGAAATATTTAACAATGGAAGTTCGAACTAATGAAATTCATCATGAAACATGGTCAATCACATTCAAACAAAAGTATGATACTGTTTTTCTAATAAGAACTGCATTGCTCCTCAAAATAGTCATTTTTCTAAGTGAAGAAACAGAAAATAATCCAAGGGGACCAAATCTGGCGAATAAGGTGCATGAGGTAGCAATTCAAACTTTAATTCGTTAATTTTGGTCATTGATATAATGGATTTGTGAGCTGGTGCATTGTCTTCATGAAATAACAATTTTTTTCTTGGTGAACTGCGGCCCTTTCCGCTTGATTTCTTCACTCAAACGTTGCAGTAAGTTCTCATAACACTCGCCGTTGATACATTTACCTTATTTAAGCCAATGAAAAGTATCCCACGCGCATCTCAAAAAACCGATGTCATGAACCTGCCTGCTGCTAAAACGGTCTTTGCCTTCTTTGGAGCCGGTTTTCCTTTTTGAGGACACTCTTTTGGTTGTTCTTCTGTCTTGAGTGTGAAGTGAGGGACTCATGTTTCATCCATCGTCATGAAACGACGCAAGAATTCTGATTTGTTGCTGTGAAACTTCGCTAAACCCTCAATTGAAACATCTTCACAGCACTGTTTTTGCTCGAGTGTGACCGAATGCGGCACCCATCATGCACACAGCTTTCTTACGTCCGTATTTTCAGATAATATATGATACCGTACTTTTTGAAATGCCTACTAAGTCTGCTAGCTCGCGTACTTTTAGTCGACGATCAATCAGTACCGCTTTGTGGATTTTCTTCACCTTTTATGGAGTCATCTCATTTCGTCGACCACCACGATTCTGATCTTGGCAGCTCGTATGGTCTCGTTAAAACTCGGCAACCCAATATTTTACTGCTGTTAACGAAGGAGCAGACTCACCCTGAGTAGAACCCAGTTCAGCGTTTATATTGGTCGGGCTGAAGCCTTTCAAAAATAAAAGTATTGTACCACATAACGATGACCAATAACGTTTGCTAATAATGGCTGCCAAACAAATACTAAACAACCCAGCGTCTTCAAACTTGATGACTAACCAGTTTCTGATACAAAATGATAGGAATTATTTGGATCTTCATAAGGTTGTTAATTTTGATAATATTTTGATATGCGGAATCACTGACGAAATTCTCCATTGAAGTATATTCAATCCCTTCTAACAGTTACGTGTTTTGTTTCTGAATAAGTTATTCACGCTTAAATGATTTTCCGCAGATTGGCAATCATTCAGTAACCTATCGCAATATTCTCTTGATTTGATTGCCTTTTTTCTGAATATTAGGAGTCCATTCAATATTGAATTTTTTATGTATCTACAGAAATTATAGTTTTGAATGAGATACAATTTTTTATGGGAAAGCGAGGAACTCTCCTCCGTGTTTATTCATTACGTTTTCCATTTTTGATGTTGCAGAAAATCTATTTGTGAAAACTCATGTCGATATTTTCAATTCGAAATTTTGGTTTCACATTCAATTACATTCTACATTCATATAAGCAAGAATTTTCATAAATACCCATACATGTTTCACTTCGAAAAATGTATCACTGTCAATATAAAATGAATAAATATCATTTTGAAATAACCTAATATTGAGGGGCACAGGAAATCTGTGGATTTCCTAAGGAGTTTCGTACTGAGGTAGAACACTTTTCTTTTTGTTTTTTACACCGTCAAATCATTTGGAGCCAATTTTTCAAAATATTTGTATTTGGTTAGCAACCAAGTCATTTTATCACTGTAGGCAAAAGATACGAGTCATTCAACACACCATTAGGTGACATCTTCCAAAAACATGTGCCTCAGGGCTGTCAAAGCAGACTCACCTTCCCACCACGCCATACCAGACTAATTAGGTGTCAATAACCTCAACCAATATGGTAGAGGCGGGAAAAAAACCATGAACCGTCCAGTGAGAGTAACAGAATAATTACTGACCGAACGTAGTAGGTTGCCGTAAGTCTCTCTAGAAGGTCGTTGTCTCTACAGTAGTGCAGATAGGTTGGGAAAAACTCAATGAATATTTTTTAGTACTATGACCTTTCGGAAAAATTTATTCACTATCAATACATATTATAAATATGTTCCCCGTCGTGTTTGTCTGAACATGATGAACTCGTTCGGTTTTCACCAACAGACGGAGCAATTCTAAAAAAAGATTTATGTATATAATTTATTAATAGTTTGTGTGGTTTGGTTGAAATGAGCTTCGAAAAATCTGCCTAATTCCTTTGAGATGTAACAACACAATTCATTTTTTTATAGATCTACTGGTGGACCCGGCGAACGTCGTTTCGCCTAACAGTCAATGAAGGAGCAAATTTAGGATTTCAAAATTGATACAAAATCATTGGGTATAATGAAGTACATGGTATTGGTATATAATAAAAAAANATGACTAGGTCATCTGCGTATAGTCTTGCCTTGATTGGAGATTTGCATCTATCGAGTATGTTGTTGATTGCCACCAAAAATAAAGTGACGCTCAATGGGGACCCTTGTGGTATACCGTTTTCCTGGATTTTTGAGCTCGATAGGTGTCCATTGGCTCTCACCTGAAAGCTCCGTTCGTGAAGAAAGTTGGATACGAAACTCAAGATATTTCCTCTTATGGACCAGCTCCACAGGGTTTTAATGATATAATATCGCCAAACAGTATCGTAAGCCTTGGTTATATCGAAGAATATTGCGATGCACATCTGTTTATTGGCGAAAGCTTCATGAATGTAGGATTCCAAGTCCACAAGGTTGTCTACAGTAGATCTTTTTTTTCTGAAACCGCTCTGTTCTGGTCTGATTAGTTGTTTCTGTTCTAAGGTCCACATTAATCTCGTATTCACTATTTTTTCCAGCAACTTACACATAGCACATGTGAGTGCAATAGGTCGGTAGGAGTCTGGCAGATTTTTTGGATTGCCACCTTTATGAATAGGGATAACTATACACTTACGCCATTTTGATGGAAAAACCTTGGTGGTCCATATTTTATTATAGATATTCAATAGGAGCTCTTCGGCGTTGTTTGGGAGATTTTTCACGAACATTATTGGGATGTTATCAGGGCCTGGTGAGGAATTTTTGGTGTTGTTGAGGGACTCGTCTAGTTCATGCATGGATATTGGAGCATTTAATGGGGTATCTTGGTCCTCGTCAAGTGGAATGGGTTCCGCTTCACAAGTGAGTTTTCTTCGTATGAATTCTGGTGCATAGTTACTGTTCTGAGAATGATGTTGGTAAGATGTTGCCAATGTTTCAACTATGTCTGGAGAAGATATCATGGATTTATTGTTATACACCAAGTTGTTTATTGTGTTGTAGCAATACTTTCCTGATATTTTCTTTACTTTATTGCAAATAACGCTAACTGGTGTCGATGTGTTGATGCTTGATACGTATTTCATCCAGCCTTTTATATTCAATCAGGTTTTCGTTATTTTTATCTCTTTTAAGCTTATTGAATGCTCGCTTTGACTCTTTGAGAGCTTTCTCGCAATCCTGGGACCACCAAGGTACAGGTTTATGCTTCCGTATATGTTCTGATTTCCTTATGAATAACTCAGCGGATTGTGTTATTAGATCTGTGAACTCATCCACCAAGGCATCGATGGACAGGCTTTGGAGAATGAATGGGTCTAGTTCTGTAGTCTTTGATTCAATAAAAGATGTGAAAGCAGTCCAGTCGGCGTTTTCTAATTGCCACTTGGCAGTAGGGTTACTATCCGGAGATGGGGTGCCATCTTTTATGATTATGGGTAAATTATCAGTACCAAAAGGGTATGGAAGTACTTCCCAGCTGAGAGATAATGATAAGGTAGGGTCACATAAAGATAAGTCAATAGCTGAAGATTCTCCATTATGTGCGTTGAAACGTGTGTTCTGTCCGTCATTCAGTAGATTGAGGTTTGAGTCATTGAGTATTTTTTCTATTTTTTGACCCATCGGTGTAAGTTTATTTGAACCCCAGATAGGGTTATGGGCATTAAAATCTCCTACTATAATCCTCGGTGTTGGTATTTGGTTGATTAGATCATTCAAATCATCACTACTAGGCTGTTGATCTGGTGGTATATATATGTTGCATATAAGAATTTTTTGGGGTCCGTGGGTACTTACTGCTACTGCGTCCAGATCCGTTCTTAATGATAAAGATTGTGCATCAAGTTTATCAGAGATATAAAGAGCGACTCCTCCACTTGCGCGTTGTTGATTCATTCGGTTTTTGAAAAAACTAGTGTATTTGGGAAGTTGATGTACTCTATGGTCTTGGAAATGAGTTTCCTGGAGGCAGATTATGGAGGGAGAGTGTTCTGATATGAGTAATTTCAGCATTTCCAAATGGGTGTAATACCCATTCAGATTCCACTGCATAATCGATCCGAAAATAATGGTGGTCTAGTAGGTTACTTGGGATGCGTCGGTTTCTTGAGATGCGTCGGTATCTGAAAGGGTTTCTAGAAGAAGCTGTTTTTTTATTCTGTTCTGAATTTTGGAACATCTGGCTTTGATCTTTCTATCAGTGAAGAAGGGATAAATTTTTGTCAGTATATCTAAGAGTTCGCTAACGTTGGATGTGTATGTCTTTGCTACACTCAGGGGATCTGAAGAACCATAAACATTCTCTAGAAAATGGCTGACTTCCTGATAGTTAAGAGAAAAATTTGACGCTTTATCTTCAAATACTGCTTTGGTGGGTTTCATGAGTTCTTCTATTGTAGGGGATTGTGCAATGGGTGGATTTGTTTTGACTTTTTTCTGTTTCTCTTACTCAAAATTGGGTTTTTTGAAAATTGGTTGTGGTGATGGAGTGGGGATTTCTGATAAAGTGCGTTTTGAAGGTGTCGGTGTTGGTGTAGTTAATGTCATGGATATAGATGTTTCCGGTTGACTGCTAGTTGGGGGTGTCTCAATTGAAGGAGTGACTATTGGTGAAACAATTGTTGACTTGGTAGAGATTTCGTTCAGTTAGATTGATGGAATATATATGTCTTCAATCGTGTCTCCCAAAAAATTTTCATGGATGGTTGTTTGGGGAGTTTCGTTAATGTGGTTTTCTGCATCCTCATTTGGATTTTGGTTCGTCGGACAATTTT
>NW_019291451.1:54086-84956 GCF_000500325.1 Leptinotarsa decemlineata | reverse complement strand
AGTGCGAACAGGTATTTTTTGGTCTGTAAAATATTTTCAAATCCTTTTGTTTGGCTGTTAAATAGTAGTGAGCGTCGACGATTTTTTCGGTTTATAACCATCAGATTTGCTTTTTGAGAGAAACACGTAATTTGGAATATTTGCTAATGTCCATATTTTTCTTGATTTGCAGGGTACTTCTCAGCATGGAATGAATCGCCCATAATGACGATGGTTTCCAAGTTTTTACTAAATGTTCGAAATGATCGGAAAGAACATTTTCGGAAAACGAATTTATGTTTTCCTTCGGTGGTCAGGCGGTTCGACGTGGGTGCTTTGTTCACTCACTCGAATTGACTGCCGTGTTAGTCGGTGGTTCAAACCCTAGTCTGAACAATCGGTTTCCACTTGTTATCGTCGAACCCGTGTTAGGAATCACATGTTGAAAGACAAGACCTCGTTAATCCTTAGCTGGCACTAGTTTCAACTTCTAAGGGTTGTCGTTCGTAGGGGTGAGACAGCTGGTTAACGGAAAAACTTATTTTTTTTACCAGATTTCTCTCTTCAACTCATACAATTTTTGAAATTATATTCGTATTTTTCTCTTGATTTTGCTGGCAGCAAATCATTCATCGCAATATTTGCTTGCTGGGTAATATCTGGTGGGGTAGCACAAATTCCTTGATCGTCATCACTCATTTCGATTTTTTACGAGATTCGGTATGACAGCTCATAATCAAAACAAATGGTTTTTGATTCACGGATATAACTAGATTCATTACCGACCCACAAAGTGTTAAACAATAAATCCACTGAAAATATGATTTTTATGTCGACACGGTCGATCATAATTTATTGATAAACCATTCAGAAAACCCAGGCTTCAGAAGTGTCGGGCCACAAATTATAGTAGTGAATGCATAAATAAAGTACAGAAGAGTAAAGTAGCCATTATTTCATGACTCAATACATCGACCAACCAATTTTATGTCTTCAGGAGATGGAAAAAACTGATTCTTTCGTTGAAAATGTGAAAATATGTTCAACGTGCTTCGAAACTATTTTGGTTATCATAAATATTCCACTCAATGGTGAAGTTTTTCCCATTGAAGTTATGATTGTACTGGTCAATACAATGAATCAAAAGTTACGATTCGGAACAATTTATGTAGGACTGGGATTGATACTATTTGATGAATAGGACTTACACTTATGTAGTATCTTCATGTAATCCCAACTTTTCTACATGTATGATTTTAGTGAATCAATCTTTTTTTTTCAGGTTGTATAGCCAACCGGTTAACTTTTATCACAAGAGGGAGTCATGCGCGTCAGATATCACAACTACTACTCTGGTTACAGTAAATGGTGGGACAATGAAACCTGCTAATGGCTTCTCACAAGGAAAAACTTCTTTTCTTCAGCCTCCAAGACACAGCTACATTGGAAACGTGTAAAATTCCTGAGAATAAAAACTTTTTAATCAAGATTATTATTTTGTTATCATTATTTTAGATTAATTCAATTATATATTCAATCTTATCAGAATAACACACTATAATACTTACTGAACAATTCACATACTCTCCAATCGTACCTTGCGAGAGAAGAAAATCCTGTTTCACCAAAACAATGTACCGTCTCACACCTCAGCGGTTGCCATGACGATAATCCACGAATTACAGTTTGAACTGCTTGACCATCCGCCTCACTCTTCGGATCTGAGCACAAGCGACTTCTTTTTGTTTCTTCATGTGAAAACTGTGCTCGGTTGACAGAGATTTTTGTCATATGGAGAGGCAATCACCTTTGTGAACAATTATTTCACAGAGAAACACGCCGAGTAATATTTGAACGGGTTACTGAGATGGGAGCATCGCTGGGAGGAGTGTGAAGAGTTGAAAGGAGACTAGGTTAAAACAAATCGAAAAAAATGTCTTGTATATGTGTTAGGTCGAAAACTTTTCAGTCCACTTATGTATTTTGGAAGTATTTGTTTGAGATTTTGTATATATGAATGTTTATACGAAATGCTATAGTGACAAGAGGACACGTGTCTCTTCCGGTGACATAAAATCGTAATGTTATGAAGGTAATGGGTAATTTGTCTTATAAAGTTATTTAATGTTACTGATGGATGAGTAAGACAAGTGTTTCGTTTCTACTTTTAGTGTTCTTCGAAGTACACTTCGAAGAACACAAGTGTGCTTCGAAAACCACTAGGAATTTCGAAGTCTTCCATATGAGTCGAACCCTACATTAACATTTTTTCATATTTCACGTTATGTGATGTTCCTGTATATTCATTTGTATATTATTTTGAATAGATGTAAGTGGAACTCCAAATTGCTCTTTCAAAATGATATTATGTGTAAAAAGGTCTGAAAATTTGAGTTTTGGAGTGTCTTTATGATGATCACAACCATATATTCACTAATATTTTGTTAGACTTGGTCCATAAAACGTGTCCGCATGATTAAGATAACACTTTCACTCACTTTTTTTATATCTTTCGATATACGTTGAGAAGAATCGTTAATCACCATAAATTAGAAAATATAGACATGTAAGAATATAATCTGTATCTGTAGAGTGAGGGTGGGTGAAGGCCCTCAGCACTTAGGTCACATGTGACCCATTGTACATCCTTCCGAGTTGTCCTTCTAGGTCATTGTCCATCCTGTTCTTTCCAGGAAGGTGGACAAGTCATCCGGAGACATCTCCTTTAGGCCAAAACAGGTGTAGGCCAAAACTCTCTTATTGACGATAACTCTGGAAACTTCCATAGGACATGCCTGACAGTTTCATCTTCCTGTTCACACATCCTGCATAGAGGTGTGTCCACTAGCCCCATATTACGGAGGTGTTACTTTAGTTGACAGTGACCAGTCAGGAATCCTACTGTTTAGCGTAGATTTTTCCTGGTCATCGCCAGATATTTCTTCAGCGCCAGTCCCAGGGTTGCCCAGAGTGGTAAGATGGCATCCTTTGATTTCACCCCATCTCTTTAAGTATTGAGCATGGGTGTGACGTTTGGCTGGTTCCGCATATGTTGAAGTCATCAGGCCGTAGGTGCCACTGAGTCCTAAAATTCTTAGTCCAGCCACTTCCTTGGTTAACGAGTCGATAATGTACTCCTGTCGTGCCCTTTAACACAACTCAGGATGATGTTATTATCTACGAAGGCTTTGGCACTCTATTACTAGCCCTGAGGTAGCACGTTGTCTGTTCGAGGCTAATAGGGCTTGTCTGCTATCAGTGCAGATTGTTATGATACTTGCCAGTAATTCCTTCCCTGGTTATTTTTTTTGTGGCGATTGAGATGCCAGCCAGTTCTGTTTGAACCACGTTGGTATGTTTCTTATTTCCCACTCAATCCTTAGGCTTAGTAATATGGAGTACACTACACATACTGAGCCTTCTTTGGTTTTTGAGCCGTCTGTATATACGCATATTGCGTTTGTAGCATCTGACTCTGTGTTCTGTTTTATTTGTATTTTATGGAGTTCATCGAACACAAACCTGGGTTCAATTACATTACTGAGTGCCTACAGCAGAGGTTGCGCAGTAAGCGCGTCTCGCCATAGACTCAGCCTCAATTGACCCATTCCTACTTCGAGGTTTACACCAGCCGTGCGCAATTGTAACATTGCCGTTAACGTAACCTCCTTAACGTACAGGTCCAGAGGGGTCCGATCGTTGAAATAGCATGTCAACATGTATCCAATATTTGGACTATCGATTTGAAATTTGAAAGAATCTTCTTGAGAGAAACTGATGGAATCAGTAATTCTGAAAAGTGCTGTAGGTAGTACAAGTATGGAATAATTTTTCAAATATCGTCCCTGTCGCAAAAAGATATTTGCCAAAGAAACCATGTGATGTTTTCCAAAGTGACACAACAGATTCAATACATTTGAATTCGTGTAATAACATAACATTATCATTGAATTAAAAAAATTGCGAAGAGTTCATGTGATAACATAATATTATAATTGAATTAACGAAATTGCGAAGATATTACCTGTAGTACTTGTATACTCCACCCACCCCCAGTTCCTCACGAATTTTCATGTCTCTTCCGTTTTATTGCGGTAAATTCCCTAAAAGCTTTCATTTAATAAAACCACCACGTGTGAAGTATGTCCATTAGCGACTTGATGTTTCAAACCGTTGGGCATCAACCCAACGGTTTGAAAAGCTATTTAATAACCCACATTCCGGTATTTTCATAGATGAGTAGTTGTAACAATTAATATTTGAGTAAGGTAGCATCCCTCTACGAAACTCGTATGAATATTTCATTCTGCGTAGATGATTCTAGCAACAAATTACTTCACTGTGGAAAATTCATCCAGTGAGTTTGACACATAACGGATATATTCTATAAGATAGTATGGCAAACAACATAATTAACTCAGGATTTGCTATGGTGATAAATCATTATTTCATATATCAGCAAATGACACATTCTTACATTTTTCTGTGCCGGTGTTTTCATTATTCAATATTCAAGAAACAAAACAGATAATCGATCTCAATCAAAAATGATGAAATTATTTGCTGGAAGAGATATTATTCAAAACAGATAAGAGAGATTCGACCTGACAAAAGAAATATTTATCCACTGTTCAAAACTGGATATAACGAAAGATATACCGTTGGAAAGTGTAGCGTCTACAGTGATAGCGAGTTTTGTTTTTTGCACAAAATTCACATTCCGTTAAGGAGAAGGCCTTCCTGGAACGTTACTGAAATCTTCAAGTTGTCTTTTGACAGCCTCCAAGGAATTGGCCTCGTTTACTATTTGTTCCAAAGTTATAGCGTCACCGACAGTCAAATTTTTTTTCCTCAATTCGGTACTGCTTCTCTTTACTACAATTTGGCCAATGAAATTTTCCTCTGGATTGACAAATTGAAATTTTTCTGTCTGGCGTCTCAATCTTACGAGAAATTTTTCAAATTTGTCACCGGTTTCCTGCTTCATGAGTCTAAATATATGTCTCTCGAAAACCATACTTTGTTTTGGGGCAAAATATTCGTCCAGTTTTGTTATGGATATTCTAAATACGTCTATATTTGTATCATCCACTTGTGCACCTGGTATGTTATAATATATTTCTTGCAGGCCAAATCCCCCCATATGTAGAAGAACTGCTCGCTTTTTTGTTGGATTTTCAATATTTGCTACCTCCAGGTATATATTCAAGGCCCTTTTCCATTTCTCCCCACGTTGTGCCACTGCACAATCTAAATTATCCAATGTGGAAAAATTTCCCATATTCATCTTGGGTTTTTCCTATTTTGAGTTTCTCTTTTCCTGAAAGTATTTTATTTTTTTTTTATTTTTTTTTCCGGGGTATGGAGTGATTTTTCTGGTTCACTATTCTAGGTATCTAATTGATCCCAATGTGATCTAATAGATTTCCAAGTCATTTTACCATTGATTTTGGACCTGAGTTCCTCGATTTTGGACCTCAGTCTCTTGATTTTGGACCTACGTCCCTTGATTTTGGACCTGAGTTCCTTCGATGTTGGACCTCAGTCTCTTGATTTTGGAGCTACTTTCCTTGATTTTGGACCTACTTCCTTTGATTTTGGACCTTAGTCCCTTGATTTTAGACGTAAGTCCCTTTATTTTGGACCTAAGTCCATTGTTTGTGAACCATGAGATTATTTCACTCCATTCCCTAATTTTTTCCTTGATTATTATTATTATTATTTTTGTACTTACAGTTATGACTACTTAGTTCCAATTGGATAGATTATCCTCGTCGCCACCGTAAAGTCACTGTTCAGTTTGCTTCAAAGTCAAAGTCAAAGTCAAAATATGCTTTATTGTCTGAAGATTAACATCTTATTGACAAAGCTTTGTTAAAATAATTCGAGAAACAAATTCACACATAGTAGCTATCGCTACTTGTCAAGTTATAATTATTCTACTAATGTTCTCGAAAATTATACACTATAAAATAATATACATTGGCAGGTAGTTGTTGAATAAAATAGGCTCTCTCACAAAAAAATCCTCCAAAAGTTTACGTTATTGCATGAAAATTTCAGATTTGATGGTAGGTGATTGGACATTTTCAACCCATTATAAATGAAAGAGTGTTTAATGGGGGAATATTTTGGAATGGGCAAATTAAAGTCGTTTCTTTGTCGAGTGGTGTTTGTGTTAATTGATAATCGATTTTGATGTTTTGCTATGAGACATATAGTTTCAATAATAAAAATAGATATTACAGTGAGGATTTTCTATTCCTTAAACAGTGGTCTGCAAGAATCTCGTAGTTTTGCTTTACATAGAAAACGTACAGCTCTTTTCTGCATAACTAAAATTGATTGCAGTGTTGTCAGTGTACATGCACCCCAGAAAGGAATTCTATATCGTAAATGAGATTCTATGAGAGAGTGATATGTTACTTTGGCAGCAGCAAATCCCAACTCATAAGATGTCAGCCTCACAGCATAAGACTCTGAGGATAACTTTGATTTGAAACTTTTGATATGGTCTTCAAATTTCAAATCAGTGTCAATGGATAGTCCCAAAAATTTGGTTGATGGTTTATTCTCAACAAAGATGTTGTCAATTTGTAAATTGCTGATGGAACATTTGAAGCGAAGTACATTCGTTTTAATATTAAAACTGAGAATATTTGCATCACATTATCTTTTTATATTGCTAATATAATGATTTATTACTTTTTCAAGTTCAGAGGGATTTTGATCATGCCATAAAATTGTAGTGTCGTCCATATACAATATGTCATTATTTTTTTATATTCTCTGAAACAACAATTCTATTCATTAAAAACAAAAACAGCATAAGTAGTTTTTTCTAATCAACTTTCTATTTTTTCATCAAATTGTCTTCATATCTGTTACGGTTGAGAATACAGCGATGTATTTGCAAAATGTTTTGAAAAAGCCATTGAAACAAGATTATCCAACTACCTAACCAAATATAATATAATCTTAAAATCTCAATTTGGATTTCGCGAAGGGCTATCTACTAATGATGCTATTTCTACACTAACTGGAACAATGTACAAATTATAAGATGAAAGTAAACCAACACTCGTGGTGGTTTTGAATTCAGCAAAGGCCTTCGACACAGTGGATCATACCCACATGTTGGAGGTCCTTGAAAATACAGGAATGCGGGGGAAAGCACTCAATCTTTTCCAGGATTACTTAAATGGAAGAGAACAAATAGTGCGTTTTGATAACCTCTCAAGCACACCTAAAAATGTTGATTATGGTATACCCCAAAGTACTCTACTTGGTCCCCCACTATTCTCTCTGTATATTAACGATATATTCTCATTAGAGACAAATGGAAAAATAGTAAGCTTTGCTGACGATACAGTCATTTTATATACCGCTGAAACGTGGGATGATCTGAAGAAGGTAACAGAAAAATATCTTATCGATATATTTGATTAGTTTCAGTATAAAAAACTCACATTCAACTTCGAGAAGACCAATTTTGTTCCGTTTACTAGTTACAAAAGAAAACTGCCAAATTACCAAACACTAGATGTGATCAAAAATACTGAAAAAATCGAAATACACACTAAGTATAACATTAAATACCTAGGAGTAAAAATTGATTCACATATGCGATGGAATACTCACATAAACGAAGTCACAAGAAATATTCGATCATTGCTTTACAAATCCAAATTTCTAAAAAACATATTAGATATTACTCAATCATATCAGACATTCATCATCAAACCAGACATTCTAGGTGTCTGAAGGGAGTTGGACTGAATACATTCGGTTTTTTTAATAACCTTCCACTTTTCTAGGTGCTACATAATCAATAGAAGAGTACCACCTATTTTCCCGATTAATATTTCATGTTTTCCATGAGTAACGCATATATTCCAGGCCCGATCTAAAAAATGGTTTATTGGTAAAGAGAAACATAATCTTGTATATATCACTTCTAGCTTATAATTTATTTCTTGTCCTGGAATGAGAAAAGCAGCAATAGCCATCGTTTTAAATGAAGATATTTATTTTACTATCAGAGAGCATAATGGACTATAATACTCACGATGATTGAAATGTAAATACCAGAAAAGCTCACGACATGCTTCTAAATTGATATGTACATATAGAAGCGAAATCCTCGATTTTTCATATCAGAAATAATTTTACCCACAAATCAAACAGATAAATCAGGCAATAAATACTCACACTAGCATTTCCATTCGTAAGAAATTCTCTCTCCCTTCTAACATAATCATATTCAAGAAGTCATGATAGTATTTCATATTCTGCCAATAGTCCTAAGTTTGCTGGAAATCGTTTCAGGAATTTATGTTGATGTCATCAGTGATATGGTTGGGAGAGAAGGGCAAGTAGCAATTTCAGAATTTTCCTGTGACAAATCAGGTAATAATGTTTTCAAAGAATTCATACAACTATCAGAAAAATTTTCATATTCAAAAACATATGATGAATTTGGGAATCAATCTACAATCTCTCAGAGCCAGAAGGTGGTATGTTAGATTGTCGAGACATTTTAATTTTTTTTAATACTGACACATCGTGATGTTCATTATTTCCACCTCTACAGACACCCCCAGTTTTCAGTAGATAGTAAAATATTCTATTTTGATGTACATATTCACAACGTCACAAATATTCCGAACATTCAGGATTTAGTTAAAAAAAGAAGTAAGCATTTCGATAGTTTTCAAATTGATTGAAAATTGTAATAGTCCATTGTGAGTATTCAACGAAAGTCATTTTTTGTGGAGGAAAAAATCAGTTTTTATCGAGATTTTCACTTAGCACATCACAAAACCATGAAACTCCTGAAGATGCTATACAATAGCATCTCCAGGCCTGATCACTATTAACAGTTGCTGAAAAAACTATTGTATATTAAGACACGTGTCGTGCTTCTGTAAACTATTCTGTTAATGACTCACAATGAAGATGTTGAACTAAAGTTGACAAGTTAAGAGTTTTAAAAGTGCTTCTATAGTTTTCTTTTTCTAAAAAGTTCGAAATCAGTACTTCTGAATTCTGATTCAGTTCCTCTGCTTTTTTCATATAGTTTAGTTCAAACAGCATCGTCATCAAATCGGATGGAAAAACTTTGGAGTTAATTGAAACTATATATGAATCAAATAACCTGAAATATCATCAGAGTTGTTGAGAGTGGCTCTATGGTACTATATTGGCCATAACGACACCATATCTGATGGTGCCTAACATAGAGAGTGTAGCATTTGAAAAAAATATGGGCAACGCTTACTTATAGTAGTATAATTCATTCATTAATATTGGACTTTATCTTGATTTGACAGAATTTCTAGTATACTATGTTTTTTTATTGTTCAGCGGGTAATAATAGGATTTCATTAAAAAGGGCCATTTGGTGCGGTCACTTTGACAAGAGAAGCTATGCTCTTGAGTTATACTGTCTGTCTTAAAGAAGAGTATAAGAAGATCCAGCATACCCTATCAAATGTTTCATCGAAACCAAATCATAATTCAATAATGAATCATGATGAAGAAATCACAATCCCATTCGAAGTATTTCCTCTTCAGAGCCAAAACTGTCAGAATAAGAATAATCCTGGTTTGTAATTCAAAGTGAGCAATTGATAAAAATTCAAACAGTTTTGGTACTGGTGAATTGAAAACAAATGTAAATATTCACTAGTTGAAGAGTTGACTCAATAAAATCATAGCATTCAACACCATTTTGGTTCAGACTACTCCCCTCATAAGGAAAAATGATAAAGAAAAATCACACTTGAGATCTTCATTATTGTTGCCTGAAGTTCTGAATGTACAAATTGATTGAATGAACAATTGTAGGTAATTTCTCATTAGAATGTTAAGAGCTCTAAAGGTTAAGGAAAGCAATATTTTCAATTGAATTTGTAACAATAATCTTTCTTAGCCAGCTCACAAAATGGGTTCACAGAAAACAACAACTTTTCTGGATAATATCAAAACAATTATTGGATTTCGTTCAATATTTGTACGCTCCATCTAAAGATTATATTTGCCGATACTTTTCGTTATCGAATAGGAATTCTTTAGAATCAATCGAGTTGTATCTCTTGGACTTTAATTCATTTTCAGGGGTAGTATGGTAGCATCTGAACTATATGGGGTCCGCTGATTTATGTTTTAAAGGAATTAGAAACATCAAACAACAAACTTTCCAACGGCCCCTGTTTTGGTTTATAGTAGAAAGAATAATCTCTTTTCTCCGCATGATGAAGACAGCCTAGTGACCGTATCTGCTATTTTTCACAATTTCAAAAATTGCGTCGAAGTAAAATAGGTATATTTTCTTTACAAACAAATATTTCTTTTGACGTTTATTAAAAAAATATATCTGTTTCAGTCCCAATCGTTCTTCATGAGAGAATTTTTGGGTTTTGAGAACGAAATAGGATCATTTCTTGAACTTTTACGGTCTGGAGAAAGATGTGTGACGGAATTTTAGGTTTTTATCGATTATTCAATTTTAAGAAAATATTTTTGTGTACGACAAAATTTTGACTAGTTCAATAGTGATTTATATGACGCAGTAAATTTTCTAGGTGAATATCAGAATCAAATATATTCTTCAGTGAATATTTCGATATTTTTTCAACTACAAATCATTGCTATCAATGAATGACACTTTTCCTGAAATGTAATGAGGCCTAATGTTTTTAAAGGATCGAATGAGGTCGGTATTTGAAAGTATCTAAGAAACAGATTTCCAATATATGGTAATCAACCAACGTTTTGAACTAGCAAGTACAATAAATATTAAATTGTTCAATGCTTTTCATCTTTATAGCAGTCCTCAGCTTTCTACGATATGAAAAAACACAAATTGTATTGAGGAACTTCATATAGAAAGAGTAAACTCTTTGCTCATTTCAATAAGTTACTGCGTAATTTAACGTATTTATCACTGAAAAGTTTGTGTTATTTATCAGTATTTGAATGTTTCGAAACTTTGACTATCACAAATGAGCTGAGAATTGTACAGATACATATATCAACGTTTCGGACCCTAAAATCTGCCTACGTCCTCAGAAATACAAGAAAATAATTGTTACTGGAAGTTATTCCCTGATTAGATTATATTTCAAACGTTCTCCAATAATGCCAAAGAATTTATTATACAAAACTATTTTGTATTATCATTCACCAAGGCTTAAGAAGACAAAAAGTTATTCATGGCAATACCAGCTGTGTCTTTCTAGAGAAAAAGAAAACTTGTTGGTAAAAATCACAATGGACATGATTATTGAACAATATTGAATGTGGAAAAAATATTCTGTTTTTTTCAGAATCTGTCAAACTCTTCAAAAAACTGAACAAACAGGGTAACTTCATCAGGAAATTGTCTGTCAATTTCAAAGAATTGGTGTATCCAATCCCACCAAATCGGCATATTTTCATTCTCAACTTACAATGCGATAACTCAAGTAACGTTCTAAAACGGGTGAGTAGGTAATCCTTTTTATTCGATATCACTTACTTTTCATCAGTATCGGGAAAATGGCAAACAATTTCAGATATGAATTCCTTTTATGAATCCGATATTTTGTGGTACGTAACTCGATCGGATACCGCCAGATGTATCCATCTGAGATACTACTATATATGTATTGTTCCCTTCAATATTGTTGATTGAATTATAGTTCAGTATCATAAACTGGTTATTAGTAGAATTTATTTTTATTTGGTAATATTTGTTAGAATATGTGTACGCTGAAAATAACGATTTTCTAACAGTAAAACACGGCACTTATTTCTCTATTCGTAAAATGACTAATAATAATCATGAAATAATCAACTTCTATTAAAGTACTATTCCATAATGGCAGGCACTGAATTCTCAGAAATATTATTGCATTAAAACGAAATTATTGTTTTCAAGGTTGTGATTCTATATATTTTATCCTTTTTCCCCATCTGTTTAGTATACTTTTCTGTACGCCACTGCAAGAGACAGATTAAGGCAAAAACGTCATTTTTGAGAATTTAGTGCCCACTATTTTGAAATGATAATATGGGAGTTACACGATTTATGTATATTCAATGCACTGAAAATTGAGAATTCGTTCTTTTGAATTCTCATATCACATTTTGACAATTGTATATATTTACTTGGCTAATGATGAAACCAATTTCAATACTTTATTTTTATTCTCCAAAACAGATTAACATGTTCAGAAGTGTTTACAAGTAACAGAAAACAAATTTACAATTTTCCACGGTAACGAATTGATGATTTTCAACAATACTGACAATGCTGAACATGTTTTGAAACAGTGCTTGTTTTCTATTCATTCTGCGCCATCAATTCATTTAATATTGCATTTGAATGCATTTGAACCAATTTTTTTGAATTGTGATTCTTTGGGCGTTACTCTTTTTGAAATTTTCTTTCTTTTTTTGACCAGTGATGAATTATTTTTAACTCTCCCAATCAATTTAAAGAAAATCCACTCAGATTATCCACTTCTGATCATATTACTAAATAGATGAGATTGTTGGGCTTTCATAGAAATTCATAGATATATCAATTGAAGGATATATATATATATANCGCCTGATATTATAAGAGCGACTTGTACGAGAGAAGTGATTCGACGTTTCGAAGCCTGTATAATATCTAATGGGCATCACTTTGAACAATTTTTATGACTTATTTCTAGGTACCTACCATTCTTATGAAATGATTTATCAAGTTATATTATTTAGATTGTTATTAATTAAAGATTTGTTTTCGAATACACCTCTTTCAATTTCGCAATTGTTTCATATTCAAAATGATTCCTGACTGAATTCCCAAAATGTTGACTAATTTTCATGTGATCTGATGCAGAGAGAATAATTGTATGAGATATTTTAAAAAATAATAGTCGTTCTCAAGACTTTATATATTAAAACGCCGTAACCGAATTTCAAAAACCAAACATGAAATGATATCAGAATTTAACGTAGCATCTGAATATGTAATGGAATTTTGGTCTGTAGCACCTACACCAAACACCCTGTATATTTAAAAATTATATCAAAATATAGCTCTCATGAACTCCTAAAACTTTTCTATGAAACATTTTTGTGTATCTCCTTCAACAAACCAATAACTACCAACCAACCAACTCAATAACTACAACTCGATGGACCCACTGAATGTACTGCTTCCATTTGTACATAGCTTTGGAGTTTTCACGTGATAATCAACCCACCTCAGCGATTCGATTTTTATCTCCTCATTTGTCGCAGAACGCCGTCTTTTCATGGGTCTCTTGAATCTTGGGAACATGGAAAAGTCGCAGGGGGGCAAATCTGGTGAATACGGTGGCTGAGACATGATAAAGTGTTGTTTTTGACTAAAAAATTACGAACAAGCAATGACGAGTGAACAGGTGCATTATAACGATGCAAAAGCCATGAAGTGTTTTTTCATATTACGAGACAACTTCTTCGTATTGCTTTTCGCAAGCGGTGCATAACATCAAGATACTACTCATCATTGACCGTACGTCCATGTGGCAAGAGCTCCTGATGCACTACGCTACGGTAAGCGAAGAAAACGATGAGCAAAATCTTGACATTTAGTCGAAGTTGACGTGCTTTGTTGGTGTTGGCTCTTCTGGAATCACCTCAATTGGAACGAGAAGACTTTGTTTTCGATGTCATAACCATATACCAAAAAAATTACATGGCATGAGCCAGTTGACATATTGACTTTGATAAATGTTCGGAATGATATCTTGCTTTAAATTATCTTGCTTTAAATGACGGTGCAGTCCGTTGAATCCCAGTCACACTGGTTCTCCGTTGGATCTATAAGGTACCAACAAGGAGTATAACTTCAAAGCCATTCTATGGATAATGAATCGAATAATTTCAGCGATGCTCTACTGCTGGACGAACAAGAAGCACCTGCAAAAATTTTATTGGTGAACAACTTGAATCTGTCAGATATTATTCACTATCCATCGTGGTAGCAGCCAGATAATTAGTCGTTTTTCGGCTGGCATTCACCAGAGTTTACTGTTTATGAATATTTTGAGAGATGAATATCCAAATATTTTTTCGAAATCATTCGAAAGAGTCGTTAATTTCATTCTGATTTCTGTTGAAGTTTTGTAATACAGGATATTCCTTCTCCTTTTGGAGCCCTGTTCATGAAAGGTGTTTTAATCAAAGGGTTCGCAGAAGTTATCAGGGAATTGTGGTCAGAAGATTTATCTGATATAGTAATTAACACAGTCACTTGGTGATTGAAACTCGTGTTGAAGTGTAAAAAATAACGATTTGGTGTTGGGAAAAAACTCCAGTAATATTCATTATAACACCAAAGGTTTCAAACAGTTCATCACAAACACAGTTAACTTTAAATATCAGATTCAAAGATTTGCCCCTCGATTCATGGGTTCTGCCCATCAAGACGCCCACGAATTCCTTCGATATCTTTCAGGAGGTTTACATGAGTACCCCAACAGAATTACTGAAAAACCTGAACCGATCTTAACGGGGATTGACGACGACAAATTGAGCGACAGCGGAAAAGCACAAGGGTCCTGGCTGAGATATTTGAATATGAACAACTCTAAGATTGTAGACAATTTCGTTGGTCGATTAAAATCAACTATGAAGTGCACACACTGTGGATACTTAACAGTAACCTTCGATCTTTTTTTGGATTTATCTCTTCCCATACCACAAAGAACTGACCAGTTGAGTTTGTCACATTGCTTGGATTCCTTCACAAAGGAGAAAACTCTTGATGGAGATGAAAAACCAACGTGTTCGAGGTGCAAGGAAAGAAAAAAAATGAATGAAGTCCCTATCGATCTATAAGTTTCCCCGTGTTTCAGTAATTCATTTAGAAAAATTCTCTCTAAAAAGAGGCATATTGCCTGTTTCCATTAACTTTTCTTCAGATGAATAAGCATTAGCAATGATGCAGCAGACAATGTGGCTCCTTGTCATTATAATCTATATGCACTTTCAAATCACAGTAGAACTACTTACAACAGGCTTTATACAGCGTATTGCAGACACCCATATATATCAAATGTAGTTGAGGAGTAAAGGCTCGGCTAGCTGGACTCGCTGAATACTAATTTTTTGTCTGTTTCACAATATTTCTTTATCAGTGCCGTGTGTTCGTGGGGTTAGATGAGGTAGTGAGCGGTTTTTCAAACCGATTTATGAAAACTTTTTCTAGAGATCAATTACCCTAACACCAAACTGATATTATTGCACTCGACGCGCGTTTCGCTAACAAGGTTAGCATCTTCAGGAGAAGTAAATTGATACTGAATCTGAAGACAAGGGTTAGCTGTCTAAATAACTTAACTTTTTTGGTCCGATGCGGACTTTGTTTGTTAAATGATGATTATCCTAATTGATTTTTCCGTAATTAACTAGTGGAACTACTACCTGCAAATTAATTTGTCAACAATAGATTAAAAAGCGGACATAGCTAGCATAGATAGCATGACTGCCATCTCTGATAGATAGGAGTACTCCTTCAGGATTTAAAAAAATCTTAAATGATGGGACACAATGCAGAATAAATCTATGAAGACTGTATGAAATATATAACAATAGGTGAATATCCAAAATATCCTAAGGAAACAATTATGAAGAAACAGTAGCTAAATACTTGATTTGAATTCTACCACAGCTGACCTGGTTGCGTTAATCTATTTATATATTCAATTCAATCATTTCACATTTATTTGATCACGATTGAGTGAAATATATTTTCAATCATTATCACTTTTCTGTAATTTTCCCGAATAAAAAAAAATATATGATAATTAATTATAGAAAAATTCCTGATAACAATAATTTTCAGCCAGCCAGGCAACCAGCATTACTCATATGATAGTTATCAGTTGACTAATCCTTCAGTTCAGCCGGCGATTTATCGAAATATTCATTAGTGCCACCTACTCGCCAGAAGTTGAACTTTTCGTCGCACTTTGAATTGATTTAAAGATACCTACAAGCATCCTCACGAACTGATTTCTTCCAAATATATATATACACAGGAAAACAGAAAGTAGCATCTCCGAATGCTACAAAATAGATGGGGGTTTCTTATATCCGATGGAGAAAGAAAACCTAGAGAAAGAGGGAGATGGATCAACAATAAAGTCAGAAGTAAATCCGTCCAAATCGGCCTGTAGGTGAATATTGATCATTTCAGAAGATGTTCTGAAATGTTCATCAGGAAGAGAAGTTGAGAAGTTGTTTTCCGGCAGACATTTGCCAAATCCAACTGTATAAGAATATTGGTAGAAGTTACTGTTCCAGATGTTATTTCGGAATTTTTATTTTGTTTTGCCACTCTTCTCGAAAGTATCAATCCTTTTTTTATTTAGGTTGATAGCACATTGCCTTTAGTATTCAATATTTTGGTACTTACGATGTTACGGTACATGATCAATAATAATAACATTCACTTCAAATACTTTTTTCCTTCGTGAACAGTCAGCATCAGGTATATGAAATTGAATTCATCGCGGAACAAGTAAATCCTAGTAGTAGTCGACTACAAAAGAAATACTCTTTCAGTGTATTTCTGGTTGAAACTTTCTCTCAACTGCTTCTAACATATCATTGATTTTATTTTTCAGTCTAACGCCCGACACTTGTTTGCTTTTCCATTTCAATGGATGCTCTATTTCCATAATTCTTCGAGAGAAGAAATTCTTGAATATTTTTTTCTGGATATCGACATACTTGTTGACAGCAATGTGAATTTACTCCAGTTACATGAAAATGAATCTGTTTCTATTGAAAAAGTGTATAAGCGTCAACAGAACTCATCATTCATCATTGAAAAAGTGGGGCATTGGACTAGTAACGGGGGATTTAAGGATTATGGACTTAGGTTGAGTATGTGGAGGAGAAGAAATAACCTGGAGAGGATCATACTCAATACATGCATAGTCATTACTAACAATGATTCTCTTAATCATTTAACAGATAAGAGGTGGGTTGACTACATGAGTAATACTATTAGGATTAGTGAAACTTGAATGAAGGAGTAATGAATTACATCTGTAATCAACTGAAGAAGAATATATTTATTTTTTTTTCAAGGGACAAACATATCGATAGCATAGCAAAAGTCAACTACGTACTGGTGGAACATTTGAGTGACATCGTCAATATTAGGTTAAATTACTCTATTCAATCAACCTGGGGTTATATGAATAACAAGTCAGAGTGGAGCGGGATGATAGGAGAATTGACAAGAAACGAAGCTGACATTGGAGGTAATACATATCATTTGTAAGTGGGGTGGGAGGTGTCTGAGACAAGCTAATAACAATATTTTCATATTCAATAGTCCTATCAGGAAATTTGAACAAAAATTTTAACGTGCTATTGAAATAACAGAAAATGAAAATTTCTAGGAACTCTGTACTGTACACTCAACACTTTCAAAGCTTATAAGAATCATTTATATGACCAAACAATGAATGAAGTTTGTGTTCTTTTCAAGAACATGTTTTCATCTAATCGTGACAATTTTCGAGTTATTATAGAAATAATGAGGCGGTATTTTTTGTTTTGTATACTTTGGAGAAATGTCTGATATTCATTTCGGAAAAAAAATGATGTCGTTTCCATAATATGTTTCTTTAGAAGACGTAGGTTCCAATTTCTAGGGTTGTATAGCGTAAAATAACCTTAATCATGTTGACGTTTTGAAAAGCACAAAATAAGATGTAAATTCTTGTATGGAGAGAAACATTATATAAAAAACACGTGTTGCGTGTTTTTGATCCTCATGAGGATTATTTTCTTAACGTTTTGGCAAAGTCACATATGCCATCTTTTGATAATGTCTAGATCAGAACTAGAGTCATTGACTCAAACTATGTTTCTTAATTCATGGGGGTGGTTGGTACCTACTATTACCTGGGTTGCTCCTTTCACCTGTGTTGGTTTGATTACCTGTGCTGTCCCGTCTGCCTCTGTCATGATACCAAAATTATCACGTGCTGAATTTCGCTTTCGGAGTTGTGCAGTCTGCTTAATTGGGTTGGATCGCATCTACAGTTTTCATCTGTCCTAGGTTCCGGCTCCTGACTTGAAGCCATTTTCAAGAACCACTTGAAACTATAGTAACATGACTCGATGACGACTGGTAAGCTACGTGACCACCAAGTCTCGCCAACTTACGACATATTTTCTTTGTTTATTTCCAAGTGAACACTGTCCACTTGAAGTGGAGATCATTACTACAAGTAATGTTATCACGAGTCACTTGTTACAAGTGAATACGCGCCTTACGTATATGCAGGTCAAAGTGGTAGATAAAATACAGCAGTACTTCATTTGCTGGTACCTAATGAGTCATTTGTCATAAAAGGTTACACGCCCTAGGTATCATAATTCGAATATAATTGTCTATCCTCACATCATCTGTCCCACCATCTGAAGTAATCCTAAACCAAATAAAAGAGAAATTAGCGCCTGTAATATGTATGCAGAAGATAAGATTTGCGTTATACTAACATTCGGAAGAAAACCTGACTTTGAAAATATGACCCGACCGAAATCAGAACTCGACTCTCCTGTCTCTTCTGTTACTCTGATTGTGTAGTTGGTAAATGCCTAAAGAATAAGAGGGGTGGATTCAAATCCCGGTCTGGTCACATTTTTCATATCTTTCTAATGTCTTCATACCGCAAACCTAATATTTTGCCTTCGACGTGCTATTCATAGGTACGCGCCGCCGGCCCCCCGGTCGGTACCGGCGCAACAACAGACCTGCATTTCAAATCTGTGACATCTTTGGAAATATTCATTCAAATCACATACTGTAAAGGGCCATATTGATCCATACTGAATGCACAATGTTCCAATGGTACTTAATTGGGTAATGATTAATGCTGTATTGTTTAAAATCGCTTCGTAAAAAAGTGAAGTATCAAAAATTATTATTGTGCGTTATCTCTAAGAGATAGACATATACCATCGCGGGCTTTTTGTAGACTTTATTGAGGTGTAGTACATGTAGTAGTAGAACTGTAGTACATTTTTTGCTCTATCTCGTAGGGTTTAGCCAGGGTTTGCAATGTAAGCGCAAAAACATGTGTCTATTTACATCACATTAGAAACCTCTAGAATTATCGGTATTTCTCTACCATCTTATGCATATCATATACATATAAACCTACCTCTTGAATCACTCTATCTACTAAATAAACGCATCAAAGTCCGTTGCGTAGTTTTAAAGATCTTATCTCACATAGGGACAACAGTGGAAAGCGACTTTGTTTTGTACTATGTAGACTGTGTAGAGATACCACAATGTGAATAAATAGCTCCAAATAAAGTTATATTTTTCAGGAACGGCATTGTTTTTCACCATTGACAGAGTTGATATTATCGACTATATCGCAATGACGACACCAACTAGGTCAAAGTTTGTTTTCAGAGAACCCAAACTCTCCTATGTCACGAATGTTTTCACTCTTCCATTTGATGATTATGTCTGGGCATCTACTATTGCTCTTGTAATCATAATCGGAATGATGCTTTTCATTATACTCAAATGGGAATCGAAAAAAAAGAACTATCAACAGAAAAAGGTAAGTACGTATTTGGAATGTTCAGTTTCCAAATGTTTTGCTATATCTATTATGCTCTATAAAAAACTTCGAAACCAAAACTAATCGTTTTTAATTCCATTGAAAGAAAAAAAAACTATGATTCTGTTACCTTCCATTAGGTACTTTTGCATATTTTATATAAATGTAATATGGTTTTCTATTGTATCAAAAAGTTGTGGTGACAAACTGAAGTTCACTCAGTATTCATTTGAATATTGAATGAGGATTACTATCAGGTTAACAATATCAATAATTGCTCATTAATTTTCGTCACCGATTGTTCAAGAACAGACATGACTGTGAATAGCAACCAATCTTTTGACATGAGATTACTCCCATTATCCTTGTGATAATGAGGAAGGCAAAATGAGAAAAATATTGCTCAACTAGACCATAAATACACAAGCTGAATGACTTATCCAATTATGATAATTTCTGAGTGAGAAGCTATTTGGCTTTCACTTCTTCAACATTCAAAAAAGTGTGATGGATTCATCGAAGGAAGGAAGAAAATAGGAAGGTTCAAAAAACTCTTCAACAAAGCTGAGCAGATTATGCATGTCAGGTTCTTTCAGATACAAACTGAAAGAAAAAGCCATCCGGAAAAAACTGTACTTTCAAAACCACTAATTTCATTCGAACGTTAAATTATATGAAAGTCACTTTTTCTTCGATCTACGCTCTCCAAACGTTTTCATGGAATTGAATCAAATATTATTCATAGGAACACTACATAATAAAGGGTCTTTCAACAGGAACTTTCGTTCTTTGACAACTGATAACGGCCACCCTGTTGAAGCTACATCTGTCAAATCCGTTTTCATTCATTCATTGAACACCCGTACGTCGACAAAACGCAAAATCTACTGAAAACAGCGCAGCAGGCAGTCGATTTCACGTCGCTCACAAGAATTCGGGCTTTGGTAGACTACAATTTCGTATCGTGACTTGGGCCTGCACCCGTACAAAATTCAACTGACCGAGAAACTGAAAAGAAACGACCACAAACGTTCGCTGAATGTGGTCTGGAGCAGTGGGCAACTGACCCCAATTTCCATCGAAAAGTCATCTGTATCGATGAGGCTCTTTTTTGAATGTACGGATAGGTAGGTAGGTCTAAAGTGAGTGGGTCTATTCGACCCTTCACCGCAACCCACAAGGGTTTATCGTGGCTCACACCTATTCACACTCGGCCAAATAAACCCAGCTTCTTGAAGAAGCCGATTAGTTTGTATGGTGAGTGGTCATTCAGGTCAGATGGTCTGCATTTTCCAAACAGAGGTGACACACACTTTCTTCTGACAGTCCGAGTCTCTGCTTATGATGATTCAAATGACAGTGACCTGCAAGACTGCCTGTTAGACATCGTAGTTCATCCCTACTGTAGTCCAACAACTGTTTGAAATCAAGCTTCGAAGGGTAAATAAATACCTTGGAGCCAATCCTAGGAGATTCTGCCAGAATTCCATTAATCTTCTTCCCATCCAGGTGTTCAATCTTTGTTTGGCCAAGCCTAAAGCGATGCCAATGACAGGTTCTGGTCCAATGAAGCCGCTTGCAGCACACTCCTTTGCAAGAGAGTCAGCAGCTTCATTGCCTTCCAGGCCAGTATGGCCAGGAATGCAGACTAGAGACAATCTGTTAAGTTTTCCTATCGAGGAGAGTCGTTTTTGGCAGTTTGCTACTAATTTAGACGTTGCTCGGTAGGAGCCAAAAGCTTCCAATGCCGCTTGACTATACGAGAATATTTTTATTGACTTGTGAATGAGATTGGATTTACCCAAGGTGACAGTTGACAGGTAGTTGACAGTAAGCATAAAGTCAGAGGTCATTTCCAGAATGATGTGACTTCCAATGTCGACCAACAGTCTGTTGCACTCTGCATTGAATTTATTTGTGCAATTGGTAATGTGTACAGGTCTGTTTGCAGTCCATCTAGCCTCTCTTTCCAGAAAAATGTAGAGAGGACATAGATCTAGAAGGATCTCCATGGACGCTGACGGTGTGGTACTGATGGCACCACTGATATCCAGACAAGCCTGTCTCTGTAAGCCAGAGAGCTTCGCTTGGCCGTTTTCTGTAAATCCTTCGGCTGGAGCAGTAGGTAACTGACCCCAATTTCCATCGAAAAGTAATCTGTAGTAATGAGGCTCTTTTCTGGATGTATGGGTACGTGAACAAACGAAATTGTCAGACAACGAATTGTTCTCTTAGATGATTTGAAATTGTCAGATTTGGGTCGATACCAATCCACATGAGATTCAAAAGCGTCCAATGCATTTCGAAAAAATCATTGCTGGGTGTGGATTTTGGCTGGCGGCGTCATTGGTCCATATTTCTTTGAGAACGTTGGCCAGGCCATCACTGTCAACGGCTAGCACTATAGGTCGATGATTACCAACTTCTTTCAGCCCAAATTGGATAACCTGAATATCAACGACATGCGGTTTCATCAGGAGGGCGCTACGTGCGACACAGCTCATGACACATTGGATATTCTGCACGAGCGATTCGAGGGCACGGTCATCTCACGTGAAGGTGATGTTAAGTATCCACCGAGATCGTGCGTTTTGACCCCGTTAGACTTTTTCTCATGGAGTATTTTTAAGTCGCAGGTGTATGCGATTGAGCGACAAACCACAGCGGTCCTCAAAGCCAATATAACCCATGCCATCGCTCAAATTCAGCCTCATTTATGCGTAAGAGTCATGGAAAATTGGACGTTTCGTAAGATGTTATATTCCACACTTTCCAAAGAAATAACAAATTTCGATGATATCCCACACAAGTTTTTTTCAAATTCAAAGATACGAAGCGCTCAATGGCAGACTTCGAAGTTTCGGAATGAAACATCTGTCTTATTTTCTTATCAGCAAGTAAATAGATGACAAGATAAATAATTCATTTCATTCATAACATTACGACTTTATATAATGGATGGATAGAAAAAATCTATCATGTCACGATGGAAGTTCCTGTATAAAAACATTCATATGTGTTTGATTCAATTCCACCCACAATAATCTTGTTTGACTCAAAAGGGGTATTTTTGAAGAGAGACTAGTTTCTAGGAAAAAACTTTCTGGCTGTCAGTTTTTCATCCACATGCAAAACATTGTGGAAAACTTCAACGGTAATGCAGGAAGCAATTAAGTTCGTAATTAAGTATGTGATAAAGATGTGGATCATGCACAAAAGTTACTTTCAGATACAAACTGAAAAAAAAAACCTTCTCGAAAAAACTAATTTCATATAAACAATGAATAACAGGAATGAAAAAGTACTTTTTTTCGTATAGAGTTCACAAGTGACTTCAATGCTTGGTCTACATATCTTTGTTGGAAAGTTCATCTTGAAGCTGATTACATTCCTTCTTCAATTTGAAAGTGTCTTACAATTTTTCTGAAAGGAGGAGTAAAAGACAAAACCTTTTTTTTTCGACAATCAATCTCTATTTCAAAATAACCCTCAAAATTTATATGATTTACGTTTCGAAAATCAAAAATTGGTCTACAATAGTGCCTGAAAATCATTTTCTTACACTATTTTGTAACCATCATCATTACCTATCAATAAAAAGAAACAAAATATATCTAAATAATTATTTTCTCTTGGAGTTCTTGTTGAATACTCTTCGTGAGAAAAATAATAGCAGAATCAATACTCCTGACCGCTCTGGATTAAATGATTCCATACAGTCTATCTCGTCTTGTATTTGTAAATCTCTTGCTGGAAAAATCGTCACTAGTTCACTTTGTAGTAAATGTTCAAGAGGTAGCAAAACCGTATGTGAATTTCTGGAACTTCAACTAGCATTGCCTAATATTACTAATAACCAAACCTTGCAAAACGTATTGTTAAATCATCTGAAAATGGAACTTTTAACAGGTGATGATCGACTGTATTGCCAAACATGCACCAAACTAACTGACTGTTATAAGAAAACAAGTATATCTCAGGTCAATCTAATAATAACACTGATGATTCTCAAACAAGACTCAACCTCTGACGGAAGCACCAAACACTTACGAAGGTATATGATGGAATCGGCCGATACTTGATGCGATTAATAACGGTTATAAGGTAGATATTGTAATGTATGGCGAAACACGTGTTGCGTTTTTGTAAAACAATTTAGTGAAAATCTCACAATAAAGTGTTTTTGGAATACGTTACTTACGAAGGTTCAAAATAGATGAAGACTTCAATCTAGCAGACCACTATTATAATCTCCATGAAGTCATTGTTTACTGTGGTTTTGGCGTTGAATCTGCTCATTCTTACGCCTTGCTCAAAGACGAAACGGACTGGTTTAAGTTTGACGATAGTCGTGTCACTAAGTGTTCTGGCGATGTATTGAATTCATTGGAGTCTCTGGAGACACCCTACATTTTGCAGTAGATGTGGTGCTGCAGATTTTTCCGGGTTTTCTTGCAGCTGAAAAAGCAAATGCGTCACTGGAATCAATGAAGTCGCCACGGAGCGCCAATTATTTTTTGTGGTTGTTTTATAATTTCATAATTTGTATTTTGGAAGTGTTTTAAATTTTGAAATGAAATATATTATTTTTTCACAAATTGATGGATGTAGCCGTTACTACGTGGTAGGAAATCATAATGAAGAGAAGAGAAATGAAACTTTCTATGTTTTTAACCACAAATGTGGTAATGCCAATTTTAGAAATCAATCAGGTTTTTTCCAAAACTAACATTAAATAGACATATTTTATATCATAACAGTCATTATACCAACTGAGAAATTTGCATTCCACATTCAATCTTTCCTTAAAGATCCACCACATTTAATGAAGCATATCCGATTTAGTTTTATTTAGCCCACACTGATGCATATTTTATTAGATTTTTCCATCCACAGAAAAATCCAACAGTACCAGGACTAGAGGACTCTGTGAGTGGTGTTGCCCTCTTTTCGTTTGGGGCATTTTGCCAACAAGGAGCACCATCTATACCATTGAGCATTCCTGGAAGAATAACCACGATAATGCTCTTCATTTCTTTCATGTTCCTCTATACCTCCTATTCGGCGAATATTGTTGCCCTTCTTCAGTCATCCTCAACTAGCATTCAAACTTTGGAGGACTTGCTCAAATCACGACTACAAGTAGGAGTAGATGACACTGTGTTCAACAGATTTTACTTTCCTGTGAGTTTTATTTCAGCTGATATGGGTGATAAATGAAACATGCAATGATTCAGAATTAGTACCGCTCTCAGTACCAATACTGTTACACTCTTCTAGATGCGTTTCTCCACATAATTCGATTTGAAGTTGGGTTCGAGTCATTTACTGAAGAAGACTAGGTGTATTCAACTGCGACTCTTCAATTTATGAAAACTTCAGATTATACATTTCGAAAAACAGATTCGCATCATTCTTGGGAATATAAAGAGATCTGGTCATTTATACTGAGAAATTTCAGGAATAGTTGCTGGTACTACTATACCTAACGTTCACATGTTCAATTTGTAATATACAGTGCATTCTATTTAAAACGAGCCACTTTAGGTACAATGATTTGCAGGAAAAATTAAAAAACACGTCAACCATACTATACAGAATGACACATTTGATGTTAGTTTCCTTATAGCACTTATGTCACCATTTATTTTAATGGATCAATTGTTTTGCATTATCGGATTTTCCGTATGTTCAATTATAATTATCCAGGAAAAAATGTACGACACAAATACGTTTCGGAATTATTGAACAAATTTATGGAAACTGGATCTGTTAACAATAAAAAGCATAACCGTTCAGGAGTTGTCAACGAAGAAGCTATTTGTAGTGCAGTTTCAGGGCTCGTTGGACTAATGGAAAATTCGCAATCTCTCACTAAGTTAGTTCGAGAATCAGGAGTCGTACAAATGTTTTTAGGGTCCTTCATCAGTACAAATTTCATCCATATAAGATTAGACATGATGAACGAAGATGATTTTCATAAACGTATCGAGTTTTGTGAAAGTCTCACTGAACGAATCAACTGCCATCAGAATTTCTTGTATTGAATTTGTTTTTCGGATGAATGTACGTTTAGTTTGAATGAAGAGGTAAATCGGCAAAATTATCGATATCGGAGTGATACGAATCCTCATTTATATCGTCGAATTCATACCCAACAACCTTGAAAACTGAATGTTTGGGCAGGAATTTCAGGTGACTACATCATAGAACCTTTTTTTATCGATAATAATGATAATTCAACCAGTGATGAATATTTGGATACGTTGGATAATTGAATAATACCCTGCATCAATAGGGCAATTGAGGAGGTTATGAATTTATTCTAAAACGAAATAGTTTTTCAGCAGGATGGTGCAACTCCTCATTATACAGCTCCAGTGCGACAATTTTTGGATGATCAATCTCCAGGTCGCTAGATTGGCAGAAGAGGCCCTATAGAATGGCCACCAAGGTCTCCGGATCTCACTCCTGTAGATTTCTTTCTATGGGGTCATTTGAAGTC
This sequence comes from Leptinotarsa decemlineata, assembly GCF_000500325.1. NCBI lineage: Eukaryota > Metazoa > Arthropoda > Insecta > Coleoptera > Chrysomelidae > Leptinotarsa > Leptinotarsa decemlineata. The sequence goes on along the minus strand of NW_019291451.1, from coordinate 58,847 downwards.
TGAAGTATATGAGATATAATTGATAACATTGGAACATTTGAAAGAGAATATTATGAGGCATTGCAGTGAAATAACTGCCGAGATTCTCAACCACGTGAGGGCGGCAATAGAAGCTAGTTCATATCATTGTATGGAAGTTGATGGAAACGTTTTTGAACATTTAAAAAATATTTTTTTTTCTCATTGTCCAGTCATCAGATTTTATTTTGCAAATCATTCTTTCAAAAGTTTATACTTTATTGAAAGCCGTTCATCATGGAACATCTAATAATGCAAAACAATATAGAGTGATCCATTCAACAAAATTGGTGACATGCTTTGGGGGTACGATAGGGGAAATAACATCAAATGTTAATATGTCAAAATGTGTCCCCCTGTATACTATTGTCGACGTGTTGTTTTTTTTCCTTAAAATCATTTTACCAAAAGTTATTCAGGGTGGCTCGTTTTGAATGGAATGCACTGTAAACATAACGGAATAGTTCTGTATGCAGCCTTCGAAACAATAAGGGCTTTGGATTTTATTATTCATATTGTTCGTAACAATTAGACAGAGTTGATTTTGAATTGAACTTCGAAGACTTTTTTCAAATGGCCAACAGATTTGTTTGTGATTTCAATAATGTAAGATACAAAAAGAGTTTGAAGATACAAAAACTACTCAATTACGAGTATGAGTTACTAAAATTAGACGGTCTGTGGTGAGAGATTCATCGGTCAGTCTCAGCTTGATTGAATATTTTGTGGAAAATAATCGCTTGATGGGCGTGAAAATAAAATATCATTATTTTTGGAGTTCTTTGCTGCTAGTTGAAGGACAACTTTCTGAAGACAGGAAAAACAACGGTTGGTTCGATGGTTGTTTTAACCAAATTACTGAAATATTCACTCTCGAACATGTTAAAAACATAAGAATATAGGATCGGAAATTGAAATTGAAACACACCTTATCCTTAGTGAATATCGTTTCGATCGAAATGTACTGTTTGTAATACAAAAGTTTTTTATCTATGGCACGATGAATACACACAAATGAACAGTTTTTGTGGTCTATGAATCACCATTATTGATACTCCATAATTCAATTCACGAGAATCATATTCAGTGGAAATGATTTGCTGCTAAAAAGGAATCATTCTTTGAGAAGGTTGGAAGAATTAAACAAATATTTTTGATAATTTTTCAATATTCATTCAAATAAAAATTGATTTTCATCCTCTTCTGGAGAGAGCAAAGTACTGCACTGGTGGCGATGGAGGTGTGCCCATAAAAATGCTCACTCGTGATTATTCTGCACTCCTGCTGGGCCATTCTGATTGTTCTGCACTGTGACTAGGTTGTTCTGATTGATTCACGTTTTTGACTGGTATGTGTAGACCAATTAGAACGGCCTAGTAACAATGCCGACTAATTAGAATAACCAGTCAGAAGTGAGTATTTTCATGGATACCTCGTCATCACTCCCACCATCACCTCACCATCGGCCTTCCGCCGTTCCACTATTATTCCTACCACCCTCTAGAAGTATAAATACTAGTGAACACGTAGCTCGTCAGTCAGTCATGGCTGAAACTTCAAGATATAACTTTCGTTTTCGCAGTCAATGCACATTTCACTGATTATGTCTTTGGTAGTAGCATATGGAACGTTCAGAACTTTAAGTTAAATTCTATTATGGCCTACTTGTCCCGATGTTGTTCTCTTCGATCGAGATTTCGGGCGTGAAAGTCCATTTATTCACAAAACTGATTGAATACCAGTTGATTCATCTATAAATCAACAGTATATTGAGGCTCATTATTCTCTATCTTTACTGGGGTAGACATTTTATAATTAAACTAGTCTAGCAGTCATATTAGTGAATCTATATTCTGAATCTTGGAGTAAATCATGACTGATCATTATTTTAAACCGCTTGCATTGATATTTGATCGTGGAAAATGATGAATATTCATTTATCAAAGTGATTTTATAGATATTTCAACAGGTTTGTGGTGGAATTAGCAAGAACTTGATGAAAATTCAGAAATAATACTATGTATGAAAACACTGAAAATCACTCAATGAAGTGTTACTTTGATGATTCAACAGGTTTTTAAAACAGCTGAACAAAAAATTAAGCATGATATTTGGAAATATTCATCAAATTTTCCATATATTCTTCTAGTTCAATCGTGCAAGTATGTTATTGGTGAAGAAGGTAATTTACATAGAAAATGTTATTTTCAAAAGAGTGGTTCAACTAGCTTCGCAATCTTCAAATCTCGGGTAAAATAGTCAAATTCCATTCATCAAATTTTTTTTAATTCATACAATTCAGAATGCTTCAGAACCTATAAGAAGAGCTATTTACTTACAAAAAGTGGCCCCTCCTAATAAAAATGATAATTTCATGCCAATTGAGGAAGGTGTGAGAAGGATGAGAGAAGGTCTCTTCGCATTCCATATGGAAACCGGACCAGGATATAAACTCGTAGGTAAGGAATAAAAGTGATAACATATTGAACAAGTTGGATAAATATAAATTGATGGGGAGACTTTAACAGTGATGATTATCACATCAACACATTCTCTTCCACAATCTCACACACATGAACTGTTAATCTGTGGGTTGTTTGTGATGAGAGTTATTGAACTATTTTGGAATTCATATGTCATAATAATTAAATAACTCATACCATATCTTCACACACATTTCATCCAGTAGTTTACTCAGACGAAACGCTCTCAATGATTATGTAGTACCAACACCGAAGCGATTGAATTACTGATTCTTCACAGGAATCTACTGAACAAATGCCTCCAATCCGAAAATGAAAACTATTGATTTATTAGCAGTTAGTCAGAGTATCAAATACAAAGTTCAAACGCTCTATATCTTCCTTCCAAGGAATTATATGGAAGAACCATATGAATAATACCTTCAGAAAAAGAAAGTTATCAAACAATTGTTTTTTTTTGCCGACGTTTAGAATTTTATTAAATTATTCTTCAGAGCTCGAAAAGTAGTTTTCAAAAGAAGAACTGCTGTTTAGAATCAGGGACGAAATTTGGAGAATTTTTTTTTGTTTCATTCACTTTATAGATAAAAACGTAAAGAGATATAAAAACACTCGCTCCCTAAAAAACTGTACTCTGATTACTGCTCAGCTCGGTCAATTCTTTCAGTTGAAACTATTGTAATTTATTTGTCTTAGTTCAACTGAACAGTTCAGTTCACCTGGGACTGAGACACACGCGCACAATGTTTACTGACAGTTTTGGCTGTTTAGTTATAGGTTTGTTACGATTCTAACATCCGAAACTGTTTGGAAACTACGCAAGACATGATGCGTACAAGCAAAAAATCTCAAACAGTCCGAAATAGTCTCGGACACTTGGTTAAACCAGAACGCATTCTGAGGAGACCACTGTGCCACCTGTCGTATATATGACGAAATGAAAACCAGACAACACTGTTGATCATGTCCATTTTGTTATGTAGCGTATCCTTGTAGTCAGTTGAAATGTTATCTAACCTCAATCATCAATTATTCAAATCAAATAAATAAAAAAACATCCTAGAAAATAGCCCAAACAAATGTCCACATGAATGCGCATGAGCAACGGGAACAGTTCTCAACAGTTCAGACTTGAGAGCAAGAACGATTCGGGTCGGTTCAAGATCATGATACTATAACCATAACCATATTATGGTTATAGTATCATGGTTCAAGATAGTGTAGGATCATTTCGCAGTCGAAACCAGAACAGAGTTTTCATCAATCCGAAACTATTAGCAATAAACCATAACGCTCTATATCAACTGCGCATAATCCTAACGTCCTAGAACCTGAATTTCGTAGAATCAGAACAAACCTCATAACTGTTAATTATAACTTCACGTGGTTGTCTGGTATAACTTTCCACATGAGAATGTTATAATACTATCTGAGCTTGCAAGAGATCTTTTGATCGGTCATTACATTTTACCATTCATTACAATATTATTATGACATCTGAGAAATCATCTGTAAAACGATTTTCAGCCGAAATATTCGAAGAAAGTGAAAAATGTGGCCTCAAGGAGATTCAGTATTTACAAGTAGTTGATCCCTGGTTGGCAATACAGAAAAATTCATCCTACAAGAAATATTTGAAAATTGGGTAAGAACAGTTGTTATACATTTTTTTTTACTACTTGGGCTTATTGCGTTTTACTCCCATTTTTTCGTGAAATCTCACTCAACAATTTTGTTTCCTTTACTGATTTCTACAGATATCTTGCTGGATGTATCTGATATTTGTTTCTGTAATCCAGTGCCCCACATTCGTATGAAATGTGACAAGCTGTTTCTATCCCTTTGTGAGTAGTACTGTGATTGTTCTGAGACAATCCCTATTTTTTTGAAGCAGTCCACCTCTCTTCTCAGATGGCTCCTTCATAAAGATTTCTCCGTGTGTGCTTCCGAGTTTATTCTCCCACAACTAGATAAGGCCTATATAAGGAATTATTAATCCGTGTCTGGTACATATCAGGTCTTTCATTGCCTTCTATATCCGAGTGCCTTAGTACACAATATACAGGCTGATTCACGGTGGATGGCACATTAGACGTTTCTGGTGAACCAGACAACGGATCACTTTGAAAATTTAATGGAGGGCATATTCGGACATTCTCTAGCCAACTAAAATATTTCCGACAATGCGGTGTTGCCGCTTCTATTAGAAAGCAGTAGCAACTTTGATTTTTCAAATGGAACACTCTGTATATAATATTAT
>NW_019291451.1:19502-43686 GCF_000500325.1 Leptinotarsa decemlineata | reverse complement strand
TAAAATTGGATGTAGAGCTCAAAAATGTTGAAATATACAGGGTGTTCCATTTGAAAAAATTGAGTTCCACTCATTTTTTCATGAGATCAAAGTATCTGCATTTTTTGAAGACCCTGTATGAGGCAAATGAAAATATGACTCGGAGTGAAGATCCTCATAGTATCACTCCACTCCATTTCAAATTTGATCGTTTTAGTGCAAGAGAGTTCAAGATTATCAGCATTTATAAAAGTTCGTGTTTGGTAAAAAAAAATATCGAAAATAATATATATCTTCCAAACGGTAATAGATAGGTATAGGGAAATAGTATATACAAAGTGATAATAAATTATAATATGATATTATATACGGGGTGTTCCATTTGAAAAATCAAAGAAGACGCTACTTTATAGTGGAAGCGACAACGCCGCTTCGTCTAAAATATTTTAGGCGTGTAGGTCATATTGATTTATGCAAACTGTGGAATTTTCAGGTTGATCCGTTGAATAGTTTGCCAGACACGGCTAATTAACGCTGATCATGAAAAGCCCTGTATATGAGAAATAAAGAACAGTGTAGCCTGTATTCATAACCAATGATAACACTATATTTAATATAACAGCAAAACAATTATATGAAGCAAATGCATGGTTTCATTCATTTGCTTTGAAAGATAGATATCATTTCGCTTAAAAATAGGTTTGAATCTCTCATGTTCAAAAACTCGTATTTTGAGATAGCCAAAATAGCACAGTTCAATTTGTGAACTATATTAAGTTGTATTCTCATTTGCAAAGGTATTTCGATATTTTACTTTCAGAATATGCAGTATTGAGGTTATCTATATACCTTTCTATGTTGACACTATGCTGTTTTAGGATATGAATCATTTCACTCAATTTTTTTTAAATAAATACAGCACGAGACTGGCGAAGCGAATCTTTTCATTGAATTGTTTTAGTGACAAGATTCATCGCAAACCACACACATTCATCTACCTATACAGGGCGTTTCAACGAAAACTTGATGTCTCCTGTAAGTCAGAAACAAACAAACTAACATTTAATCGAAAATTTCGAAGAACACGTCAATTTTTATTTCTAGGGGGAATAATTCTGATATGGAAATCATACACGAAACCTCACCCCCCTGCGGCTAACAACTATCTCTGTCGCAGTTCCTTCTGATTTGTAGGCTCAGTAGAGTACACTTTCGACTTCAGGTGTCCCCACAGAAAAAAGTTCATCGGCGTGAGATCAGGTGATCTAGCTGTCCACTCTACTGGACCCCTTCTGCGTATCCAACGCAATGGAAAACGTTCTTCTAAAAACTGTCTCACCCCAACATCAAAATGTAGGGGTGCACCATCTTGCTAGTGCTTGCAGTTGCTACTAACTTGTCATCATTTTCCAAAATTTGTGTAATCATAGGATCTACACAGTCTTGTAATAGATTTAAGTAGGTGTCTTCATTGAAATTACTTTCATGAAGATTGGTCCAAAAATATGATTACCAAGAATGTCGGCCCTGACATTTAATTTTTGTGGATTTTGTGAATCTGTTTCCTTCACCAAATGAGGATTCACATCGATCCAGTAATGAAATCACGTATATTCACTTCACCATTCAACATGAAAAAAACATGTATTGTATAATAGGTTTGGGTTATTTTGAACGGATGGAATTTGTAAATTTCTGACAGAACGGGATACTTCATGTTTTCTGTTGTGTCCAGAACCTGAAGTTCGAAACTTATCCATTAACTGTTTAACGTATAGATGGCTCATCTTGTGGTCTGCAGCAGCTTTAGCACAACATAGGTTGCAACAATTTTTATTCTTTCTTCAGTAGAATAAACCATGTTGAAACACAGTGAGCAACGATGACTGAATAATAATTCGTAAAGAAGTGAAGTGGCCAACTATCTACTATTTCTTCTGCGACAACTAGATTCAACAAAACCTACCAGTGCAGAAAAAACTAACAGTGTCGTCCATTTCAAAACGTTTCCTACTAATCAAATAAATTCTACAAATCTAGAAGACCTGCGACAGAGAATTATTCGTGAATGCCGATTTCTGATTCTGGACATCTTCAACAATGTAAGGAACGGTTTCGAAAGTAGACTGTATTATTGTATGGAACTAGATGAAGGTCATTTTGAACACTTTATCCACGGATTTTGTTTCCACTGATATTATTTGTTGTTGATTTCTTCATTGAAATGAACGACAGCAAATTTTAGGTTTTTTTTTAAAAATGAAACGTTCAACATTTAATTTCTCAATAACGAATAAACCAATTTCAAAAAAAATCAACGGAAGTAACAGAGTAACAGACAGAAAAATTTACAGAAGTAACAGACCTTCCAAATGATGTATCATTTGACACCCTTGCTATTGAAAAAAATATGGGGTTAGTTGCTGTCCGCAGGGGGGTGAAGTTGCAGGTATGATTTCCATATCAGAATTAATCCTTCTAGATGAAAAAAAAATTGACGGTTTCTTTGAAATTTTCGATTACACGTCCGTTTCTGACTTACAGTCAATGAATGAGCAGATTTAGGATAGGCACCGCTCTGAGAGCGCCTTAAGGATTTTCATGTAGTGCTTGTGTTTTGTCCTTGAAAAAACAAGTTCAGTTAATTGTCATCAATTCATGTAAACATAACAAACTCATCATGGAGTTTAACTTTTCTGATACATTTTTACTTATATGGACATTTTTAGAGAGAAATTAAAAATTTGCTATAAAAATTTTAACATGACTGGTGCACAGTTTCAATTTCTCACTAAAAATGTCCGTATAAGTAAAAATGTATCAGAAAAGTTAAACTCCATGATGAGTTTGTTATGTATTCATGAATTGATGGATATAAAATTGCCGTAGACACAACTTTTTCAAGTAACTTTTTGTTAAATTCGATTCAGAAATGCACTTTTTCAATTTTTTTCAAAAAAAAACACTGAACGTCAGTGGGTCGCAGTTGGCCGCATCATTTTAAGTTGAATTTGAAGCACAAACAAGAGCCGAAGTTGTTGAACTTCATTGAAAATTTTCGAAAAAAAGTTTCCCATATGGTGCGCACTTTAATGGTGACAGCTCACATTCATACTGACAGCTCATGTTCATTGTCCATTTGTTATAACAAAACGCAACTGACAGTTCACGTAATGTTGTTTAAGTATATCCTGAATCAGCTCATTCATTGCCCGTCAGGCGGAACGACGTTCACAGGATTCGCTAGTAATTTTATAAATACTCCTAACTGAAAAATTCAACAATAAAAATAATAATAAGATAAGGCCTCAAGAACGACACGACCAACTTTTATGATTTTTGTGTTTTTGGATTGGCCTTCGTCGAGATGAGGATAATATCAAGAAAAATAATAATAATTAAAGAGCAAAAAATCAATAAAAATTGTGACGTGTTATAATAAAACGCAACTGACAGCTCACATTCATACTGACAGCTCATGTTCATTGTCTATTTGTTATAACAAAACGCAACAGACAGTTCACGTAATGTTGTTTAAGTCTATCCTAAATCTGCTCATTCATTGCCCGTCAGGCGGAACGACGTTCACCAGATCCGCTAGTAATTTTATAAATACTCCTAACCCATTGTACGAATAGTTCTAGAAATTTCAAATTGTGAATGAATGATTCTAAATATAATATATGTATAATTCAAAATGGAAAAAGTGGTTATCGATGAATATTCATTGCATACCTCATCACCTTTGAGTATGTCTACCGCAGTAGTCGACGAAACGTTAGGCACTGAAACCTGCTGACCACGCCAACAAGCTGTTAAAGTTGACATTTATTGACCTACCATGTTTTGTTGAAAAAATCCACAATAAAAGTGATGATTCATTTTAGTTCTATATAGAACCATTGTCATTATTCCAATGAGTTCTTACCGATATATAATGAATTCGTTTATCATCATCCAGTGTTCCATCGAAATCAGAATAACCATTTTCGGTTATGATAATCCTGGGGCTGTTGTATGTGTCTTTTATCCATTTGAGTAGTTTTCTAGATCCCCAAGGCGTAACCTGAGAAAAATTTTGAAATACATTTGAATTATGACAAGAATTTTTTTCGATTTATTGCAGAAAATATCACTGGGTCAAATTATTGACTATTTCGCTATTTGGTGTCAGTAACTTTGACATAGTCATTCTCAATTTCATGCTGCATCCTTCAATTTTCATGTAGATTGAAGCTCATAATTTTATTCTTCTGAGCCAATAGAAGTTGCACATAAAGTCAATGCGTTTGTCATATGACATGCATCTTTTCCTTCATATCTAAAGTAAAAAAAGTATAAAATTTAAAGTACCTATGAATCTGCAAATAAGCCACTCCGTCACGTTGCGTTGGAGCAAAGTGTCATTGGTTTGTTAACAAAGAGATGTGAGATAGGGGCATGAGCAAATGTTGAAAGGAAGTATTTTTTTCATACTATGATGATACCTACAGATTTATTTTGATTCTGTTGATATACAGAGAAAATTTTGGAGGTTCTGATATTTAACTCATCTGCCTTCTTCTGTTGAGTTATTTCAAAAGTTAGCAGTTTGTTTATCCTTGAGGTTCAACTCAGTACACCTCGAACTTGACTGCGCAAGTACTCATTCATTTGGAGAACTGCGTCAATGTGAAGTAAACTTCCTGAGAAGGTTTTTTAAATGGATTTTATCTCCAGCGATTCAAATCGAAAGGGCTTTGAATCAATGAATTTGCAACACGCTCATGACACTGTTGACAAATTTTAGCGTGAAAAATATATAAAATCGGAATCGCTACTTCCGCTCGGGCACCGCTCTCAGAGATCCTTGAGGATTCTCCTGTACTGCTTGTGTTCTGTCCTTAAAAAAATATAACGTCTCCTTGAATATTTCAAAATTCTTCAGCAATAAAAGTTAATTATACAATATGGTATTACTGAAACCTATCTTCACTACACTTTCGAAAATGGTTCTTCAGTACCTCATGAATGTTCCTTCACAACAAAAAAATCGGATTTTTCTTTATTTCTGAAAGAGATGGAATTGCAGTGTTACGATCTTTGTTTGGATTTGAAGGCCGTCGTGGTTTGGAACTATATCCTAACGTTTTGCCAGCACGAGTGGCTGGTTTCTTCAGAGGTCTATTAATTCATCCTGATGGTTCACCGATGACTCGTGATTTCTAGTTCGTAAGCTGTATTTATGTTGACACAGGTAGCCCGCTTTTCTAATTGGTGCGTTGTTATTGGCCGAAGTGTTGTTACCTGTTACATTGCGTTGCACCGCTGCCACCTTAGCATCTTTCAGTATTCCAAATCCGGTTAAACCTTCTCGCCTTCTCTTTTCTGTGGTAGTTTTCTGTGTGTTTGTCGATTTCTATGGCTTCCCGTACAAGCCAACTGTGGTATCCACGATCGGGTGCAAGTAGTTTCACATCTTCAAACAGTATCGTATGATCTCCTTCACTCAACGCGTGTTCCGCTACTGCCGATTTTTCTATTTGACCTAATCTACAGTTTCTTCGATGTTTATTCAGCCTTGTACCGATGGATCTTTTGGTGGTACCGATATAAACTTTTCCGCAGGTGCATGGTATACGGGATACTCCCGCAGCTAATAATGGATCTTTTTTGTCTTTCGCAGATCCTGGTGGGCTTGAACACTGTTTTAATGTTATGCGTACTTAGGATTTTTCCGATACTATCTGTAACCTTAGGGATGTAAGGTAGAAACGAACGTGCAACCGTTTGAGTTTCCTCACAATTTTGACTTGTAGACATCTTCAGTTTCATGACCTTGTTGATCTCGGTTACACTGCATCCGTTCGATCTTAAACCCTTAAAGGCTCTCGACAAGTATATCTAGAAAGGGGTCGAACGAGACGTGGCACAAGACTGACACATAAAGTGTACCGAAAACCGACACACACGGACAGATATCTGCATGCACTTTCGAACCATCAAAAGCGGGGAATTATCAATACCCTGACGGAACGTGCCCGTATAATATGTGAACCGAAACACCTATAAGAAGAATTGGAACATCTTCAAGTGGTCTAATCTACAGTTTCTTCGATGTTTATTCAGCCTTGTACCGATGGATCTTTTGGTGGTACCGATATAAACTTTTCCGCAGGTGCATGGTATACGGTATACTCCCGCAGCTAATAATGGATCTTTTTTGTCTTTCGTAGATCTCATACTTTGCTGTATTTTCCTGGTGGGCTTGAAGACTGTTTTAATGTTATGCGTACTTAGGATTTTTCCGATACCATCTGTAACCCTAGGGATGTAAGGTAAAAACGAACGTGCAACCGTTTGAGTTTCCTCACAATTTCGATTTGTAGACATCTTCAGTTTCATGGCTTTGTTGATCTTGGTTACACTGCATTCATTCGATCTTAAACCCTTAAAGGCTCTCGACAAGTATATCTAGAAAGGCGTCGAACGAGACGTGGCACAAGACTGACAAATAAAGTGTCCCGAAAACCGACACGCACGGACAGATATCTGCATGCACTTTCGAACCATCATCCAAGTCAAAAGCGGGGAATTATCAATACCCTGACGGAACGTGCCCGTATAATATGTGAACCGAAACACCTATAAGAAGAATTGGAACATCTTCAAGTGGCTTTAAGATCGAATGGATACACTGTAACCGAGATCAACACGGCCATGGAACTGAAGACGTCTACAAGTCAAAATAGTGAGGAAACTCAAACGGTTTTACATGCGTTTCTACCGTACCTTCCTAGGGTTACAGATAGAATTGTAAAAATCCTAAGGAAGCATAACATAAAAACAGTGTTCAAGCCCACTAGATAAATACAGCAAAGACTGAGATCTGTGAAAGACAGCTGCGGGGTATACCGTATACCATGCACCTACGGAAAAGTTTATATCGGTACCACCAAAAGATTCATGGGTGCAAGGCTGAATGAACAACGGAGAAACTGTAGATTAGGTCAAATTGAAAAATCGGTAGTAGCAGAATACTCGTTTAGAGATCATACGATACTGTTTGAGGATATGAAACTACTTGCACTCGATCATGGATACCACAGTTGGCTTGTACGGGAAGCCATAGAAATCTACAAACATACGGAAAACTACAACAGAAAAGAGGAGGTGTTAACGCTAAACCTGATTTGGAATCTCATACTGAAAGATGCTAAGGTGGCAGCAGTGCAACGCAATCTAACAGGTAATAACACTTCGGCCAATAACAACGCACCAATCAGAAAGGCGGGCTACATGTGTCAACAAAAATACAGCTTACGAACTAAAAATCACAAGTCATCGGTGAATCATCAGGATGAATAGACCTCTGAAGAAACCAGCCACTCGTGCTGGCGAAACTAAGTTACAATTCCAAACCACGGCGGCCTTCAAACCCGAACGAAGATCATAACACTGAAAATCTTGGCCGTGAAAGCCTTAATCAATTTATAAGAAGGAATTGGTTGGTACATTTTTGTAACAGTTTGCTCGTCTTTTATTGCAGATTCCATTTGAAATCTGCAACATTGAATTGTTGAATAGAACTGGCCGACACTAGATGAAAATCCATATCAAAACTCATCAATACATTTCATTGTATGATTTTCACTATAAAGGGTTTTACAAAAACTNTGCATTGTTGTCTTAGAAGCGTTGTTGGTTAATCCATGTAAGTTAGGATTACTGAATAAATCATATTGGGGATCTTTATCTTTTATTTCCAATATTAATTGGTAAGTTATTGATATTGTGAGTTACTTAGGGTATCTGGAGGATTAAATTTACCTGGCGCCCATTAAGATCTATTTGAAATTTGCTAAGTTGTTTAACCCACTCCCGTCTCCACTGTTTAGCTTAGCCGCGGATACCCATCTGTCTTATTTGTTACCGACAGATGATTTAGTCTCCTCTTGTGGTTTGTGAGGTGACAGGATACCACAGCTGGCTTGTACGGGAAGCCATAAAAATCTACAAACATACGGAAAATTACAACAGAAAAGAGGAGGTGATAACGCTTAACCTGATTTGGAATCTCATACTGAAAGATGCTAAGGTGGCAGCAGTGCAACGCAATCTAACAGGTAATAACACTTCGGCCAATAACAACGCACCAATCAGAAAGGCGGGCTACATGTGTCAACAAAAATACAGCTTACGAACTAGAAATCACAAGTCATCGGTGAATCATCAGGATGAATAGACCTCTGAAGAAACCAGCCACTCGTGCTGGCGAAACTAAGTTACAATTCCAAACCACGGCGGCCTTCAAACCCGAACGAAGATCATAACACTGAAAATCTTGGCCGTGACAGCCTTAATCAATTTATAAGAAGGAATTGGTTGGTACATTTTTGTAACAGTTTGCTCGTCTTTTATTGCAGATTCCATTTGAAATCTGCAACATTGAATTGTTGAATAGAACTGGCCGACACTAGATGAAAATCCATATCAAAACTCATCAATACATTTCATTGTATGATTTTCACTATAAAGGGTTTTACAAAAACTGCGACACGTGTTTCGCTATTCAACAGATTTCTCAAGCGTTAATAAACCGATAGAGAAAGCTAGTGTATAACGAAACAAATGTGGCGGTTTTTGTAAAACCCTTTATAGTGAAAATCATACAATAAACTGTGTACTAATGATTTTTAACATTGAATTGATTTGAATTGAAATTAGTTGAGTAATACATAACCAGCATGAATTGACTAAATTTCACTAACCGTTAGCCAATCTGAAGCTCCCTTTTCCCATGAATCATCAAACCAGTCCTTGACTTCGGAATCTTTTACGTAGCCCATAGCCATTTTATCCACCTCTTTGTCGTGCGAAACAAGGGACGATGAGTATGTATTGACACCCAAGAAATCAGCAGTGCCTTTGATTTCAGCTATTTCTTTTTCAGTGAAGGGAGGTAGTCGAGATTCTTTGAAACCCTGAGCCAAACTGCGTTCCTTTATTTTGTCTTTCATCACTTTTGGATAGTCACCGTTGAAAATGGGGTTTGCATATAATCCGAACTGAAAATAAGAAAATGGATTTTTTTAGAACAAGTGATAAATATTCTAAAAGATGTTCGTGTACCACTTGAAATCCCGATGTTTGAATAATAAGGTGATCAAATATGAAGTGATTTTTCAGTATATGTGATCTAACATCGATGTATTAAATCAATTCCATAATGAGCCTTCTCGACTTCTATTATCAAATCTTCAAATGCCAAATCGGGGAATTGTTCTGAGTCTTCTTAATAATAAAAAACGTTTTCGTTGACTCAACAGTTTTTTGAAGGTACCAATTCAGAACAATTTAGAAAATTTTGAGATATTTTTACTAAAGTTCTACTCACTGTGAAGTGAAGTTTGGTTTCTGATGCTTCTTTATCTTCAGCGGAATCGCTCGCTGGTTCCCACCAATTGGAATCTATTACAATCCCAACTTGACCTATATTCAATCAACGACAAATAAAACAAATTGAAAATATAATCGTTATCAAATCAATCTGTTGACTAAAAATGAAAATTCGAAAAACTCATCTTTTTCAAAGTACCGAAAAAGTACACACGAAAAATTTGATATTTCATTCCAATGACATTTGTGCAGGTTTTTTACAGTTTGATTCAAATCAAAATATTTAATTTTTTATTGAGTTTATGTCTCTTCGCGACTCAGTCATCAGATTGGTTTGATTCCTGTTAGAGTTTCAGTACTTGGACGCACAGTATGGAGAAGAAATCAGAGAAAAAATAATAAATGGATTACTAAAAACATATGCATTGTTTTGCAATTTCTCTTTTTTTGATTTTCAAAATATTATCTATCTTTGTTTCAACATTATTATTATTCAGATTTCAAATTCACGTTATCTCACAAATGTTCATTGAAATTTTCCACTTTATTTTTTTTCACATTTCTTACATAGAATAAAGTAATAAAAATTGCATTGAACCGCATGTCGGTTGTGGAAAATAAGTTTTCTCTTCTTTGGGTCACTTCTTTCAAATAAGTGCTAAAAATCTGTTTAATCTGTTTAAAATCTGTTTTTCCGTAAATCAAGCTGTGGCCCCCATACAAACGACAACTCTCAGAAGTTGAGAAACTTGTGCGAGCTAAGGACTAACGAGTTCTTACCTTTCAACGTATGATTCCTAACACGGTATACTGTTTTATTGAAGTAGTAATCAAATCACTTCAATTACTCATCAAATATACACCAGAATTCAAACATNTTTTTATTGAAGCCAACCCTGGATGTCTTCAATAAGAAGGCGGTGTTTTTGAATATTCACTTCGCGAAAACAAAGACATTTTTAGTACGAGTGAAAGAAATAAATATTTCCACATAACTCGCTCAACTTGAAGATATGAGAAAGGTGATATGAGCTTTGACGTTGAGAATGTTATCACGAATCGAAATGCATGACAAAATATAAGGTTTTCTTTTCAAAAAAATATCATTTTGTGAAATATTTCGAAAACGCGACTGTCTTTTTTTTGTTTCCGGCATCGAGAGGGCCATCAAAAATGCTACTGGTTTGCCCTTTTGACCGAATTCGTAGCATCAATAATAACGGAGTCGGCAATGGTGCCGACTTAATTTGGAACACCCTGTAGAATGAGTAGGATTGCAGTCATATGTATTGTATTGACAGCTGGATTGCAGTTTTTAGTCGAATCGAAATAGGGTTTAGGGTGGAACTAATCCCCACAAAAACGAGTCTTGATTTTTTGAGTTCAGTACTCATGCGAAATGCGTTTTTTGGCCACCATCTTGATTTTTTTCAAATTCTTAAAAAATCGTGTGTGGTATCAACTAACGAAAAATTGTATGCTGAGCAGTTAGGTACTCATATCATTTCAACATACTAAAACTCTAGAAAATTTTGAGTGTGCGAAATGCGTTTTTTTGGCTGCCATTTTTTCCATAAAATTCAAAAGAAATCATATGTGGTATCAATTAACGGAAAATTCAATGCTAAATAAGGATTGAGATAGTGATCTCACAGTACGAAAATTAATAACAACTTAGTATGGAAAACTAATAAACCTATAACTACCGTATGCAAATTCCATTTTTTTTCAGTTGTATTTCAACTATATAGCAGTCATATTGCTAATCATCATAACTTGTGAATTATGACAGTTGTATTTGATGGCTATACCACTTCCAGCACAAAGGATGTTGAGCAAATTTACCGAAAGCTCTCTACTAAAATGTGTACCAAATATCAGATCAATTTGTGGACAGGAATAGGGTTAAACTTCAGTTACTAAATTTGTCCTAAACAATTAAACAGGACAAGCCATATAAAATCGTAAAAAACAAGGAATGTTGACTTTCCAAACGAGGTATCACTTGACCCCTAATTCAAATGGTGATTTCAAAATTGTTGGATCTGATCCCGATGAGAACGTGGAGTGTCTACTGAAAATGTTCATTATACTTGGCATGATTTCGTTCATACATGTATGCTCATTTGAACTGGGGAGTTATTTTTCTGATTAGCAAGACTTCACCAAATACCCCAGCAGAATTGATACTGTTCATTACTCATTTGTTTTACTACAATTAATTTGATTCACTATATTTTGTTAATATTTTCAGCCGTGTTGATATTTGAAAGGCGCTAATAATATTGTTGGAGGACGAATAAATATTTTGACTTCTTTTACGTACCTTTTTGCTCTGCTCTAAACTTGTCATTGTAAATATGCCAAGCCTTGGCATGTGCTTTAATAACATTATGCGAACACATATACTCTCCTATACCGGGTGATTGAATACCAGGAGCGTAATCCCCCGAACCATATCCATGGTTGCAGGGCTGTTTTGGTTCGTTGAAAGTCATCCAGTATTTGACCCGGTCACCAAACAGTTTGAAACATAGTTCTGCATAGTCTGCAAATAAGTCGACTATGATTCCATTTGGAAAACCACCTATGTCTTGTATAGCCTGGGGTGTATCCCAATGGTAGAGTGTTACTAGAGGTTCGATGTTGTTTGATTTCAATTCGTTGATCAGGTTGTTATAATATGCTACACCCAGGTCATTAATTTGGTTGGTGAATCCTGAAATGAATGGTGTTATGAACCTAATTACAACAGAAGGATATGATAAGTCATCTCACTTCTCAGATTTACGACTATGTCGAAATGTTTTCTAATGTGAAGGTGAAAACAAAGATATTAGTTTAATTCTCTCCTGAAAAAATAATTGAAGTAGAACCATCGAAAGTTTTATTAGCGTGAAATTATCCACAGATTTCTGGCCACACATGCTGACGTAGAGGAAAATAAAAAGATGTGGTTGGGATATGAAATTATAAGCACCCGTACTAATATCTGTGGCTGGAAATACCTATTCACTGTAGGTTGAACGTGAAATTATTGAGACTCTTTGGTGTATAATGTAGAAATGACACCCGATGATGTGCGTTTATGAGAATCACACAACTTTCATGGTTTCTTGAGTAAATTAACTTGGCGATAACAGTTTTCTTGTCATCTAAACAGATTTCAAAAAAGAAAATTGTTGAAACAATCTATAGAATAATAGTTGCTTGCAACCAAATTACTCCATAAACATTTCATAATGTAAGGAATGATGTAAAAATAGACTTCATCATTGTTAGGAAGTGAATGATGGAAATTTTTGTAATAATTGCAAATTCTCAGAATGGACATATATCCACTGAATACTAGAGAACACTTGATGATGAGAAATGAAAGATCTATCAATTCATGTATCACAAAATACTTTTGAAAAAGCCATAGCATCCTCTCGGCGACAAGTAATGCTAATGCCACACTCCTGCTTATCATTTGAATCTAACTGAAGAGTTGTCAGTGGCCTGGTAACTTTTTTTATGAAATTGGTTGTTTTAATGAATACACTTTGCATATTCACAAGAAAATCATTTTATGTGTATTTTCTATATGAACATTGTGAGAATAATTCCATCCCATAATTTACTTCTCCTGAGAGATGTAATTCTGTTTATCATAATGCGTTCGATGATAACATTATTATTTACCTACTTTCAAATGAAGATATCAATTCGAAATTTGAACTTTCTGATATGAATAACAGTGATATCTTGACAAAAAAATCATCTGATGTAGTATGTTTATCAAATCATGTTCAATAAGAAAACGGAGAGATAAAAAACTTCAAGTATCAGAGTGATCCCTATTTATTTTATATTTCGTTAAATCTTTACTTCTTTCCGATATTGCATACTCACCATTTGGTAATATTCTGGACCACCCAATGGAAAATCTGTAATGGGTTACATTCATAGCTTTCAAAATGGCAACATCTTCTTTGTATTTGTGATATGAATCAGAAGTTATATCACCGTTATCACCTCCATGGGTAAAAGTTTTATTTCTGTGTGTTATGTGGTCCCATATATTTTCACCTTTTCCATCTTCATTCCAAGCACCTAGGCGACAAAAAATTAAAATTATTCATGAATTTGTAAATTCAAATGCAGTTTTCATACTCATATAATTATGATCAGTGTTTCCCAACCTGTGGTACGCGTACCACTAGTGGTACGTACGCAGAGGCTACTGCGGTGGTACGTGGTGACGTTCTAAGTACGAGTATTATATATCCGGATTGTTTGGGCCGGTACGTCAGCATTAGTTCACGAACAATCGGCATCTGTGTATAGTCAAAATTCAAGAAGACGTTAGAACGAGGACGAGATTATTTTGTCTGTTCAACCTACTAAAAACTAAGTGACTGAGTTAACATTATACTCAAAATAACATGATTGAAATCAAAACTCTTGCGCCCGGTGTTCAGCACTTCACTCAGGTATTCATCAATTGCGTAAATATAACCTGCTCGTGTTTGGTTGGCCTCGATTCGTAAATTATCGGGACCGCTCGGCTCTGCGAGGCCTTCCCCCTCTACCGGCTGCCTCAGTTCATTTGTAACCACTCAATTCAGTTTTCGGCAGTCGCCACGTGTAGCAGTGCTAAATGTTTTGTCTGGTTGAATTTAGTGTTGTTTCACTCTTTGCTTTCACACAGTTGATATAGATAAGTTTTTAAAACGTTGCCAACCTGGTCCTTCAACCAGTGGTTCTACACCTGAACTTTTTAAAAGTAGTGAAAGTGATGAAAACTGTTGCAAGTGTTACTGAGAATACCGGTACGACAACTGAATCAAATGCAACCACAACTAGCATTCAGCCATCCAGAATTGCTTCTAGTACAAGTAAAAAAGGAGTCAATCGAAAATATGATTATAAATATTTTGCTTTTGGGTTTACTTATACTGGGGATATGAATGAGCTCATTCCACAGTGTGTTGTTTGTATGGAAACACTATCCCAACGCAGTATGAAACCTTCATGAGTCATTTTAACAAAAAACACAGTAATTTGAAAGGAAAACCTGTGGCTTATTTTATAATACTCATAATTTATGAGTATTATTGTGATATAACAACCTAGTTAGGTTTGTTGATATGACCAGGTAGACTATAACCAAGAACGAAATCCATTCATCCTACATTATATACATACAAATAATATTTCAGTGTAAATCTGTTTATGAAATATCAAAAAATTTATGTAGCCTCTGTATTTCTATTTGTTCATTCATTTTGGAATACAAACATGTGGAAACTCAAACAATCATGGTGCTACGCACTACACCACATGTAATATTAGTAAACTTACTTCTTGAGCCTAGATCGGGTAGAGCTGGGTCTACGTGAAAGTATTTTCAATATGATTTTTGTGAACAAAAAAATGAGCGACACTAATTGAATTCAGAGGCACTCCTAACTAGTAAACTGCGCAGAAGTTCTGGATCTATCAAATTTTCTCAAAAATGAATGAGGATTTTAAAAATGATTTTATTTTGAAAAGAAAGCATTGGCGTAGTACTTTTTCCCCAAAAATATTCAATGCGAAACCCGTAGGGATGCCATTGTTTGAAAAAATACAAATTTGTGTACATCAGAAAATGCGCCTTGTGGCATAGAAAGTTTTTTCTTGAAATGGGTCTAAGAATTACCTCCTTAAATATTAGCATGTGTTTAAGGAACACCCTGTATAAAGGTTTTCACAAAAACCGCGACACGTGTTTCACTATACAATAACTTTCTCAAGCGTTAATAATAAGTTGCTTCTAAATTACAACCAAGTTACAATATCTACATACTGTCAAGTCCGGTCAAGTGGGCAAATAGTGAGAAACGAGTCGGTAGCAGAATGTACTGGAATGGTTGGGAATTAATGAAGATTTTTGACCCTCTGAAGCTCTGTGCTGATCAGCTCGTGGATACGGAGATTACTTTCAATTTGAGTTAAGTTAAACATAATAAGAAAGTATCGTGTAAGGAAGACGAACGGGTGTGACTTTGTAAAACCACTTTGCTGTTTTTCAGGGGTCGTCTCACATTTTTTAATGAAAATTTTCATTCTTATTAGTCAGTGTGCCATGCTTGAAGACTGGCCGTAAACAAATTTAAAGAAAAGAACTTTAAACGTTCAAGCCAGTCTCAAATATACCTACACAGTAGGTTGAATGGACTGACGCCTTTCAGAAAACAACTACTGCCCTGGCTAATACCACAAAGGGTGTTGGATTATATCCAACAGGCGTCAGTGCAGGAATCTTCACAGAAAATTTCCTGCATATGCAATTGGCAATACAACTGAAGAGATAGGTAGTTGAAGGGGTATTCTACTGATCACCATTTCAAGATAGCAATTGAAGTGTTTTGGTATCTCCTTACAGTACTGACGACTTTGAACTCAAATATCATAAATAATAATTGCAACAGATAATGTAATCATCAATAAAGTATTACACAAGCAGATAAATTCGTGAATTGTGATAAGGAAAAATTATTTATTAATTGTTAATTTCTACGTTTTTTGTTACCGTTCAGAAATTACATGTTTAAATTCTCGGTTATAAATACACTAGTTGTTGCTCGCGGCTTTGCCCGCATAGAATTTGGTTTGTGAGACCATTTTAAACAAATAGATACAATATTTTTTATCGACCCAAAGCTTCAGGTTTTCAATTTCAAAACTGACGAAATTCTAAACAATCTTCAAACTTTTTCCCCCTTGGACTTGGGAATTCCTGATTACCTTTCTTGATGCCTATTTACGCTATACAAAAAACCTACCTGCATATCTCAATAATCTAGGTTTAGCTGCCTTGAGCTATAAATATAGCTTCCTTGAGGAAGCTATTGCATAGCAAAACACGTGGTTTTTGTGAAACCCTTTATATTGAAAATCATACAATAAACTGTATTTATTAGTTTTAATGATTATCTTCCTGTTCTTCTATCATATTTTAAGTTGTGACAAACTCAAACATATTTTAAAGTATTCTATATGAATTTATCCATTTTATATTTCAACGAGGTGTGCGATCATATTTATGTCGATTATTGGGACATTTACTTTACACCTCAATCATAATTGTTGCTGCTTTCAGATAAGATATATTTTATGAAAGTACATAAATAGGAAAATAGAATACCTAATCTCCTGTACAATTAAAGTCGAGTATCAACAATACCTGTTCAGTTTGTACACAGAATATAAGGAATAACAATCTCCATTTACGATGTATGTAACGCCATCGGGAAAGCAGTAGTTCAACTAAGCTGTCAGTCATCATTGTTGGATCGGTAGAAAACCATACTCTTTGGATAAATTCATTTTTTACAGGTACCATCAGTGGAATTGAATTTATTTCCTTATATGTACGAGTTGTACAAGATAGGTGACACTAGGCATTTTCTTTCGAAATATTGAGGAAATGAAATATCTAATTACCATAATAATATAAATGTATTTAGTACTACCAACGGTCAAATGGAATGAAAACAAGTTAGGTAGAAATAAAAACGTAAAGAATCAAATCGATTAAATAACATGAGATAGTCAATATTTGGATCGAATAAATGAAAGCTATTTCTTACNGTTATAGTTCGTGCACATTACATAGATTGGTGCCTTAAGCATAAGGTTAGTTTGCGCCCGTTTACACATAAAAGTGCAGCTTTTTCGAGATGTTTGCCGGGGTACAAATATGTTGATGTAAGATAATAATTCACAGAAATCAATGTTATTGTTCAAAAGATGGAAAGGAATATTGAGGAAGTCTGCGCCCTGCGTTTTTCTAAGGATATAAAGTCAAATCTTTGTAATAAAGAAACATAGTTTTGGCATCTAGGTGGGTATACTCCATCAATTTTAAAGCTCAAAAATTTCAGGAATTTTTTTTGTGCATTCTCCACGATAGAAATATATTTTCCATATATGGGGTTCTATATTAGAGATCCATATTCTAGTTCTGATCGGACAAAACAGAAATATATTTTTGTTAGAGCAAACAAATTTGTGAAATTTCTACAATTTCTTACAATAAATCCGTATGCACGATATGCTGCATTTACTGTACGACTAACGTGTATGTTAAAGGTGAGCTGCGCATCAAAATAAATTCCCAGTTCTACATTATCTATTGAGTATGCATAGTGAAGACTATTACTTTTCCTAGTAAATGTCATTGCTTTACATTTGGATATATTCACTGGGAGTTTATTTTTGATGCACCACCTATGAAAAATATTCAACTGGATCTGCAAATAACTGCAATCATTTAAAGAAGTGATGGACGTATATAATTTTAAATCATCGGCGAACATAAGCCTCTTGCATTCGAGAGATGTACACAGGTCATTTATGTACAGCAAGAACAAGAGTTGGACGTATATAATTTTAAATCATCAGCGAACATAAGCCTCTTGCATTCGAGAGATGTACACAGGTCATTTATGTACAGCAAGAACAAGAGTGGGCCTAAATTATATCCCTGTGGTACACCGCTGATTGCCGTACACACTTCCGATTCAATAATAATAATAGTAGCTTTATTGTGCATAAATTACACACAAAAGGTAGGTGTTAGCCTACGGCTATCTTCCACCCCTCCTGCTATGTAATACAAATAACATTTATGAGCAATAAGGTAATTACATAATATAATTCAATTTTCTTCATCGGCAAAATTAAAAGAGAGAATATGATAAATACATCTCAGTTTGCAGAAAAGTAAAGGAAAACACTACACTACAATACATTACACCATGCTGGTCAACAAAGTTAATTTCAAATGTTGTTTCACTTCATATAAAGATGAATTTAGGGGAGGAATTATCCTGTTCAATGTAACCATTGTATTGAACAAACTGTTTACGGTTGACTAAATATGATTCCAAAAGTGCTATATACATTTTGGGAAAACCTACGTTCGAGAGCTTGTGTAATAGAAATGTGTGATTTATTCTGTCGAAAGCTTTCGAGAAATCTGTATACACCACATCCACCTGACCCTTAGAGGATACCATCTGAAAAAACACATTGCTATGGTTTTTGCTCACTTTCTTATCAATACCTCAACATAAAATAATTGTTGGGTGTATTTTATCGAATTTCGGTAACCACATGATTTTGATTTATTTTATCTTAATTACAGCAATAAATTCAAAAGCGATAACAGTTTTTAATGTTACCGGGTCGGTCGCTAGCCAAGCGGTTCGACGTGGGTGCTTTGTTCACTCACCCGAATTGACTGCCGTGTTGGTCGGTGGTTCAAGCTCTAGTCTGAACGATCGATTTTGCTTGCTATCGTCCAACCCGTGTTGAGAATCACACGTTAAAAGGCAAGACCTCGTTAATCCTTAGCTCACGCAAGTTTCGACTTCTGAGGGCTGTCGTTCATAGGGGTGCGACAGCTGGTTAACGAAAAAAAGAGATTTTGAACAGACAGAACAGAAACGTTTCAAACGATATATCACAAGCCTATACTTCCGATTTTGAAAAATTGAGTTGTACCTGTCATTTGACGGGGGTTGGAGGTAAGGGTAGCATTTTTCCGTTGAAGTATGTCAAATTATAATTCAAATTAGACCTTTTTCGGGATTAATTTGAATGAATTGGAAGGAGTATATTTCTAGGAGAGATTAGTTTTTGGGAAGGAAAGGTTTTTGGCTTTCTATTTCTCAAATTTTTTGTTAAATGATGGCGACGCAGAAAAGCAAATACCTTTCTTTCCCAGAAACAACTGTAGCTTATTAATCTTGGTGAAGCTGCTAACCGAGGGCCGCTTCTTGGCATGCCAATGAATGTCATTACATTTTTGAGATACCATCGATTTCTGTGTTAGACTTACCTTCAATTTGATATGCGGATGTTGCAGCACCAAACATAAAGTCATCTGGAAAGTATTTGTTATTCAGTTCAGCAGCAAAACTGGAAAGGAAAATTTATATTCACTTTCTGTTCATATATATTATTGAATCCATAAATATGCATGGATTGACAGCATGAAGAAACATTCTATCAATCAAATGAACTATAAACTCATGTGGAAAATACAATGTAAGAAAAAGAATAAAGCATTATTGAAATTACCTTGCTACTGAAAATAATAGCACCAGAACCAAAGATCTCAAAGGAGCCATAGCGTGATGCAGCAGAAACGACTATGACAAGTTTGGTTTTTATACCCTGATTTTTTTTTTCAAGTACTTGAAATTTGTTATCACCAGATATATCGAAATGTAAAATCAACACTTCAGAGCAGACCTCAAGTCTCGTACATGGTGATTCGTTTCATTCACTCATATCTCAACGTTGCTCGTAACAAAAATCGACTGTAAATAACCTCTTATTAATATTGAAAATTACTCTACTTCAGAAAAACTTCAGAAATATTCACAATAATTTGTCAAATGGTGATGAAAGGATTGCCAACTGCATTTACTGTTCCAATAAAACATGAACTGTTGTAGCCTGTTTTATTCCTACCTATTTCAGAAAAACCATGCTATTGCAACAAATGTAAGAGAGATCAACAAAGAGTGAGATGGATTCTGATGCACAAACAAATAAATAGTATATGGGCTTGAACACATTTCATACCTATCCTTTTATACACAAAGAACAGTTTTGACAAAAAAAACTGAGCTTGCTGAATATAGGTCGGAACATTTTGGTTCGCAACGTTGCACAACTTTCTACCGAGCCGCTGACGAAAGTAAAAAATATATATCATTCACGGGGCTGTATACTGGTGAAAAAATCATTTGAGAGTCGTTGAGCAACCTTTTCATCTGAAAAAACTCATTGATACTGTTTATTGTATGATTTACTCTATAAAGGGTTTCACAAAAACCGCGACACGTGTTTCGCTATACAATAACTTTCTCAAGCGTTAATAATAAGTTACTTCTTAATTACAACCAAGTTACAATATCTATATACTGTCAAGTCCAGTCAAGTGGGCAAATAGTGAGAAACGAGTAGGTAGCAGAATGTACTGGAATGGATGAAAATTAGTGAAGATTTTTGACCCTCTGAAGCTCTGAGCTGATCAGCTCGTGTTAGTGGATACGGAGATTACTTTCAATTTGAGTTAGGCTAAACATAATAAGAAAGTATCGTGTCAGGAAGACGAACGGGTGTGACTTTTGTAATGAAAATGTCATTCCATTGCTAAAGTTTTAACATTTTGCATCGAAGTAATGCCGGGACAGTAGTCACTTTCAAATTCGAGTGAAGACCGCTTGCGCGAAAAAGATCGGATATCGATGGCATATCGTGAACATCGAGAAATTTTTGCTTCCGAACGAGACTTGAGCGACCGTTGACAAATCGACAAGTTTGTACAAAGTACGTGGTGTAAATGCATTTTCTGGTAAAAGACCTATTTATTCTATTTATCTTTTATTTAATTGTGTAGAAAGGTAGATTGAATGTTTAGATATCTCATTGAGTAATTCTGTTGATTCACAGTGAACAATTTTCGGATTTTTCCGAGACCACGAGGATTGAGGTTGAGGATTTTATTTGAAGAATCGTTGGAAGGAATCGAATTTCAGTGTTATATACGTGTTAGGGAGATCCCTTTGGAGAGGATCGATAACATATTTCTGGTATTCATTGAAATTTGATCACTTTGAAGATTTTAGTTAAATTCCTCATGTTCCTTCGGGGATTAAACCCTTTATATTGAAAATCATACAATAAACTGTATTTATTAGTTTTAATGATTATCTTCCTGTTCTTCTATCATATTTTAAGTTGTGACAAACTCAAACATATTTTAAAGTATTCTATATGAATTTATCCATTTTATATTTCAACGAGGTGTGCGATCATATTTATGTCGATTATTGGGACATTTACTTTACACCTCAATCATAATTGTTGCTGCTTTCAGATAAGATATATTTTATGAAAGTACATAAATAGGAAAATAGAATACCTAATCTCCTGTACAATTAAAGTCGAGTATCAACAATACCTGTTCAGTTTGTACACAGAATATAAGGAATAACAATCTCCATTTACGATGTATGTAACGCCATCGGGAAAGCAGTAGTTCAACTAAGCTGTCAGTCATCATTGTTGGATCGGTAGAAAACCATACTCTTTGGATAAATTCATTTTTTACAGGTACCATCAGTGGAATTGAATTTATTTCCTTATATGTACGAGTTGTACAAGATAGGTGACACTAGGCATTTTCTTTCGAAATATTGAGGAAATGAAATATCTAATTACCATAATAATATAAATGTATTTAGTACTACCAACGGTCAAATGGAATGAAAACAAGTTAGGTAGAAATAAAAACGTAAAGAATCAAATCAATTAAATAACATGGGAGAGTCAATATTTGGATCGAATAAATGAAAGCTATTTCTTACCTCAGAATAACAATGTACGTGAAAAGAAATCGACTGATGCCTACTAGATGAACCTTCATAACACCTTATTGTGAGATTTTCACTAAATAGTTTCAGGAAAACGCAACACGTGTTTGGCTATGCAATAGCGTCTTCAGGCGTGTCTGAACTAATATTTTAGTTTAGTGCAAGCATCCCACTTTATTATTATATTTAAATAGGGACTAGGGTGACTGAGTCGTTTGCATAACCGAGTTTGTATATGTTTAGAAAACGTAGTAACTGATCCTATACAAAATTCTTTGACGGAGAAGACTACTTTGAGAACTCCTGCTTCTGTTGACGGATAACGAATATTGGAAAAGAACTGAAAAGGGCATGCTTTTGGATATCTTCACAGCATGACCAAAATATTCAGTATAGGTACTCCGAAAGTTTGTGATCTGGCAGTTGTTATATTTATTTAAATTGATTTTCAGTTCAAGGCCTTGTCTGTATCTGTATCTTCAGAGTAGAGCGGGTGAGTGTAGACCCACAGCACTTAGGCCACATGTGACCCATTGTACATCCTCCCGAAGAGTTGTTCTCCTAGGTCACCATCCATCCTATCCTTTCCAGGAAGGTGGACATGTCACTAGGAGACATCTCCATTATATTAGCAGCTGTAGGCTAAGATTCGCCGAACACACACTCTCTTTGGCAACCTTNGTGAAGACTATTACTTTTCCTAGTAAATGTCATTGCTTTACATTTGGATATATTCACTGGGAGTTTATTTTTGATACACCACCTATGAAAAATATTCAACTGGATCTGCAAATAACTGCAATCATTTAAAGAAGTGATGGACGTATATAATTTTAAATCATCGGCGAACATAAGCCTCTTGCATTCGAGAGATGTACACAGGTCATTTATGTACAGCAAGAACAAGAGTGGTACACCGCTGGTTGCCGTATACACTTCCGATTTAATAATAATAATAATAGCTTTATTGTGCATAACATTTGTGAGCAATATTATAATTAAATTTTCTTCATCGGCAAAATTGAAAGAAAGAATATGATAAATATATCTCGGTTTGCAGAAAAGTAAAGGAAAACACTACACTACAATACATTACTCCATGCTGGTCAACAAAGTTGATTTCAAATGTTGTTTCACTTCATATAAAGATGAATTTAGGGGAGGAATTATCCTGTTCAATGTAACCATTGTTTTGAACAAACTGTTTACGGTTGACTAAATATGATTCCAAAAGTGCTATATACATTTTGGGAAAACCCACATTCGAAAGCTTGTCTAATAGAAATGTGTGATTTATTCTGTCGAAAGCTTTCGAGAAATCTGTATACACCACATCCACCTGACCCCTATTATCTAGTGTTTCGCACAGAAATTGACTGAATATCGATATATTACTAATTGTCGAACGAAAATTCATCAATCCATGTTGATAAACAGAAATTATATGTCTCGTTGACAAGTAGATGCGGTTGTACAAAATTATCTCGAATAATTTGGCTCCAATATTCAAGAGAGATATTGGCCTATAATTATCAATCAGATTCTTGGCATCTGATTTGTGTACAGGACACACCTTAGCCACTTTCCAAATATCGGGAAATATGGAAGATCTTAGTATAGAGTTGAATAAAGTTTTCAGGGGACGCACTAAGACCCCTATACAGTCTTTGAATAGAAATGAGGGAATGTAATCTGGTCCAGTGGTAAATTTATTTTTTAGTTTTTTTTGCTGCCTCAAAGATTTCACGTTCACTTATAGGTTCAGAAGTTATATCTACAGATATATTGTAACTGGGACTAAGATCCAAAATCTCTTCGTTGATTTCATTAGATTGGTATGCAGTTTTGAAAAAGTTACTGAACGCATTTACTATAGTTTCAGGATTATCATAAACTTCTTCCCCATATTTCATGATACTTGGAATTCTAGATGTATTATTCTTCCGATGAACAAATGTCCAAAGAAAGTTTGGGTCAACTCTCAACTGATTTTGAGCATTTTCTAAATACTTTTGATATGCTTCTTTACTTTTTTGTTTAAAATTGAGTCTCAAACGTTTAAATTCCTCAAAAAATATATTACTTCTAGTTTTTTTGTACTTATTGTGTACTTTGGCCTTTTCTTTGACAATTCGTATCACATGTTTTGACTTGTTTTGAAGAGATTTTAGTTCCGTACTGAAATAAGGGCAATGCATGATCTCATCAAAATTATGTGAAGGAGGAATAGTTCCGAAGCAACATAACCACGTTGAATCAAAAAATAGGTAGAACGGTAATCTTTCGTTGCTTGGCCTAATCTCCTTCCGAGTTCATGAACTAATAACAGAGACTCTGGGCAAAAAACACCAAAAGTTTCAACCATCACTGTATGGAAAAGATAGTTATTGCCATGATTTCATGAA